>OMLF01026323.1:0-16394 GCA_900302615.1 Holocentrus rufus | reverse complement strand
AGAGATATGCAAAAAAAAAAAAAAAACATGAAATTGACTGTAATGTTAAGAAATAAAAAAGCAAGCCGAGATATATAAAAGCAAATGCAAGGAGAGTTCATAAAAGATCAGTACATTAAAGCAAGTCTACAAAGGTGGGTTTTGAGATTTAAAATTTCACTTTCATAAGCTTGCATTTAACCATGTACCCCGCATCTAACCCCATACCCTTGAATTTTCTCTCATTGTGCCCATGAAAAGCATCCTTATGACCTTGGTTTTAAGGAGAATTCATCCTGGCACATGTGCAGCCAGTGAAAAGCAATCGGTGAGGTAACGCACGTCCAAATTCCCGCCGTCCCGTTTCATCCCATTATGGTGGGCAAGAGCACGGCAGCGTGTCACCCGTCTGACCGAGATCTGCCAAAGCGCGGGCACATATGGCCCTGGGAACATCCCCCGCCGGCGACCTTTCTGCAACAGCGCCCACACACTCGCTCTCACATCTCTGCCTTTCATCTCCTCTGGCCCTCTTCATCCTTGTCTTTCGCAGTGTCTTCGTCCCTTCATGCATCTATCGCCTTTTCATCTGCTCTCCCTCCATCCCTTCACCTCCAGATCGAAAAACAAAAACAGATCTTCAACACAAAAGGTCTCAGTGTTTATGTGCATGTATGCACTTGTAACCTCATATATCTACCCTGTTAACACTGCAGCCGAGGCTCATTCACGTCTGAATTGCTTCAAAACAAAATAAAGCTTTATAATGGCACCAAATGCAGCATGAAAAATAGAGGAATGAAAATATATCTTATTGAATGAGCAATATGTGATGGAACTGTTGGAACTATTTCATTGTGTTGTTTCTTTCTGTTTTTTTCTGCTTCATAACAACTCTGTTATGGCGTAAAAAACAAATAGTATGAAGTGCAAAATTTCAGCTGCTTCAAATAGGCAATTGTGCATCAGGAAAGCGGTGATTTGTTACAACGCCTCGTCCAAATGGTTGTAATGATGGCACAGTTAAGACTGACAAAGCAGGGTAATGAAGCCTCGAGGCTCAGACACAGCAATCATTGAGAAATGTGGGTCTTGGCAAGTTTACAGTGTTAACTGTCTCAGCTGCAGCTGTTATGAGTCTAGCAATCAGTATAGAATCAAACTGGGGTATCCTATTAATTAAGTTCTGATCTCCTGGAAGAAGTGCAGTCTCTGTGACTAGGACTGAACTGCAACAGAACTTTGCAGGTCTTTAGCCCTTTTCAAGAGTAAGAACTGGTTCTTGGATCGTTTCGACTGACACGGTTCCAGATAAAGTTCCTGGGACCTGATTTCTGCCCTGCTTAGGAGGTGATACTAAAACCTGAGGACAAGGAACTTACAGGAGGAGCTCGCAGGGTCAAGCACTGACAACACCTCTGTAAAGACATGGTATCATTAGAGGACTATGAATTACTATGAATTTCACACAGTGTCAAACAAGGAACTGTGGGGAAAAAAATCTAAATAAAATCAGCAAAATAATGCAAACTGCAACAAGTGGGAGTTAAAACAGTTCAACAGCTTGACGCGTCACAACTGCTTTGATTTGACTTGTCTTTTAACTGAAGTTCTACAGGGTCTGTGGGAGCTCGGCAGGGTTTGGGAGAGCTGGGCTGGGTGTACAGCCAAACATTAAGCAAGACTATAAATGATTTTTATGATGCACTTCATATCCTTCATAGCTGGTTCCTCATTTAGTGAAAATGTAAACAAAAGCCAATCCAAGAACTTCCTTTGTTGTGAAAAGTCCCAGGTTATGGAAAGTTTCAGGTTGATGGTTGTAAATGGCTCTTTCACGCACCTCAGCTGCTTGTACGAAGACCAGAGAGTTTTCACCTTGTTCACTAATACATTTTTGCAAATCATGTCACGGCACAGAGCAAGCCCTCGAAAAGAAGATGACACAAGCAAATAGCCTCCTTCATGGCCAGCTGAAAGTTCAAACTGAGGACTTAGACTAATCCACCACGGCTGGCACCCTTGTGTCCTAAAGCGCCCTTGATAGTGGAGTGTTTTCTGGTCTAATCTGGATTCTAGGGTTGAAACCCTGAACAGCTCCCTGGCCCCCTGGTGATGCTACTGTTATGATAGCAGACACAATGGAGTAAAGTATTGGTCTTCTCAAAGGATATTACATGTTTTGTAAGAATTGTATGCTAGCAAAATATGAGATTTCCATGTAATTTTTGAATATGTAGCTTTGCACTTCACTGAGGATAGTTATTGAAAAGCATGGTTTGGTGATTTTGATGATACACTGCACTCTTTCCTGCAGAAAGCAGAGAATCTGAAACCCTCAGGGCTGCTGTTCTGTAACTGATCCTGACCTCTGACCTCCCAGAGGAGGCGGGGCAAGAGAAAAGGCTATTTAATTAATTCAATGAAGTATCATGCGGTCGTGTCTGTGATTCAGCAGCCCGGTCATGATCTCTTTCTTGACTTAAGAAAAATGTCAGATGAAGGGTTTCCCTCAGCTGATGCAGAGCAGAACTTTACAGGCAGGAAGAGCACGGTTTGTTGACTTGAGCGCAGGAGCGTATTTAGCCTCTCATGTTTTACCCGTGCTCTGTAAGGCTTAAACCGAGGGATTTAATCTGTCAGCCCACATGCACTACACCACTCTGTGCGGATTTAACTTTTTTTTCCCCCTTCATTTTCTTATATGTCAGCAACACACATGTGGCCAGGAATAGGCCTCTGGGTGACTTGGCTAATGACGGCGGCCAAATGGCCCTCATTTTAATCACCCCTTGCCTGGGGATCCTCACAGCACGCAACCCATCCTGTCCTGACCTGCCGACAGTGGAAGCTACTCAAGGTCAACAGCATGTTACATAATGCTTTCCAGCAAAGTGTCTCTAAATGCTGGCGGTATCATTTTGCAACCTACTTTTCTGATCTGTTCTCAACGTGAAAGTTCCTTAAACACTACGCAACTACGACTGCATCATGCCTCAAAAAGAAATGAAATGATTCCATTTTCTTCCTGCCCAATGCCAGCATGTGGTGTTCACAGGTACATTAATATTACCTAGTACCTATATATTGGATGCCTAAGTATTCGAGAAGCATCTAACTGCAGACAATAACTACTTGTGCATGTTAAAGGAACGCTCCGATGTTTTGGGTAAATCCATTCATTCATTCATTTTCATTACCGCTTATCTTAATTAGGGTCGCAGGAGGGCTGGAGCCTATCCCAGCATACTACAGGCGGAAGGCAGGAAAACACCCTGGACAGGTCACCAGTCCATCACAGGGCAGACACACAGACAAACACGCTCACACATTCACACCTACAGGCAAATCAGAGTCTCCAATTCACCTAAAGTGCATGTCTTTGGACTGTGGGAGGAAAGCGGAGCACCCGACGGAAACCCACATGAACACAGGGAGAACATGCAAACTCCACACAGGAACGACCCTGGCCGGCCGGGGTGCGAACCCGGGACATTCTTGTTGTGAGGCAACAGTGCTAACCACTGCGCCACAGTGCTGAAAATACCCTTTTGTTGAAAATATACACCTTACAGCAACTCTGAAGCTGTCTTATTATTATATTGTTATACATATCATTCAAAAATGATCGTCGTTTTAGGAGAAGTTAGATGATAGGAACTGATAGGACGATGATAGGATAAGAAGATGATAGGACTCTCGTTTGTTTGTTTTTTTAAATTCTAAGACGTGTATTTCATTACTGGGTAAAACATATAATCACACATTATTGGTGTTGATGCTCTACCAATGTTAAGTGCTGGAAAATAATGGCAGTAGTTTTGAAGCAATGTGGATGTTGTGGATGTGGATGTGGAATGTGGATGCTAATGGGCTAACACAATTAGCTTAACGGGCATTAGCTTGTCGCTGTTAGTTTTATGTTATCTACAATAAATTTTATTTCATGAGCACTGATACAGAATGGTGCTGACAAGGACTATGTTTGAATCTAATAAATCTGCTGTGAAAGTAACCTTTTGGTGTACAGTATAAATAATTTATGTGCTTGCTGTTAATTAGCTTTTTGTACTTAGGGCACACAATGGGCATCTCTATGCCGCCAGAGGCTTAGTATGTCAGGGGCTTCATGTCCAGGTCTGCAGCTGGATGCTGTTGAAGGACATTGAGGAACCTGTACAGGCTACCTGGTATATTTCAATGTTGTTTAGGAGACTGTGTGCATAAAACAAAGCAGATTTAGCGTGTATCAGTGCGGTTTTGGGGGCTGTGAAGAACCTAAATTGGAGAGTGTACTAACTTAGCAGGAGGTGATTAGTCTGTAATTTGGAAAGGCTGAGCCAAACAGACTCCCAGGCACTTGATTTTGCAAGACCCTGGAATGAGGCTCTGCTCAGCTTTCGCCACAGCTCTGGTGGTTTGTGCTGGAGGCGTGAGTCACCACTGCCGGGGAAAACAGTTTATCTAATGAGTCAACTTGTTGGACTGCGCTTTGCTGCACAGAGCGGCAACTGTACTGCTCATTTCCATAAAGTCAGAGCCCGGTGTGTAACCTACTGTAATTGTTCAAGGCTTCTGAGACATAAGCAAGTGTTTATGTAAAGAGAAGTGGGGTATTCTCCACAGGGAGGACAAAAGGTCAGTTTTTGCGAAGAAACTAATGCAGGGATTTTTTTTTGTTTGTTTTTTGGTTAGGACTGAAACCTCGTAATGTTTGCGGTTCTTTCCGACAAAAGGGATTTAAGTAAAGCTTTCAAATAGGCCTGAAGTGTGTCTGAGTGTGTATTTGTGCGGTGATGCGGCCAGCGCAACAGGACGCACGCACGCACACACACACACACACACACGGCAGGAAACATGGTGTGATGCCAAACCTACATCAGAGCAGCACTATAATCAGATTTCTGTCTATGGGATTAAAGAGGAAAGTGATCGGTACACAAGCCTAGGAACAGTGTGTGTGCAGTCACATAGTGTCTGCAAGGCAAATTCTGCAAATGTCTTAATTCTCTTGCATTGATGCAGGCATAAATAAATGACTGGAGCGTTTGTACTGGGGAACATATGTGCACCGAGACCCTGCTGGCTAAACTAGGACCATGCTGTTATGTTTACCCAGTGCACTTTGCGTTCCGCGGACTACAGCAAAAGAGAGAACAGGGTAGATTTGAAAAAATATGGCATCCAATGGAATGTCATTTTAAATTGCATTGATATCCTGCAGAAGACATGTGGTTGTTTTTGCTCTCCTGCATGTAGACCACTGAGTGTGTATATAGCCTCTACACTGAATAGGCTAATATGAGACTATATCTCTCTCATACAGAGGGATAGTAGAATATGGAGTCAGGTGGATGACCTCTGGCAATAGTGCAGAGCTTTCGGTGGCAGCAGAAACTTGATCTAAATACACACTGAGAGACTGCTACTTCCTCTTGCTCACTCAAGCCGTCATTAGTCCAAAACCACTTTTCCCCTTGAGGGCTTTCTGACAGATGTATGAATGTGATAAAAAACTATGGCGGAAGGGAGAATAATCCAGCCATCTGGGTGATTGAGAGCATGGAGGAGGTGTGTGAAGCTCTGGCTGTGATGTAGTGACAGCAGCACGAGACTGGGATTATGAAGCGCGGATTACACTCCATGAACGCATAAAATCACAGATCAAATCCAAGTGTGGATCTGATTTGTGATTTCTGGTCTCTAACCTGCTTTCATTTTAGTTTTTTCCAACTGGAACAGTCCTCTGTGAAGCGTCTCAACTTAAGTTAGCGTTTAATGAGTATAATCATCAATCAATGCATATTCAATCATGTCCTGCACCATCATTGTCATTGTCATCATCATTATTTTCATGGCTCTTATGTAATAACACATTGTAAAACCTCCAACTCTGGTAATATTAGTTTCTCACAGAATTTGCTCTGTCAGATACATGATGCAAACATCCAAAAACTTGCTGCTGTGGAAATTACCATTTACATGTAATGATTATCACTATTACAACTGGGGATGTAATGGACATTTCCTGCATTATACAAGGTTACCTCTACTGTTGCATTGATTCATGACAGGCTCAATTACAGCCTGCCTTCGTCTCATTAAATGTTTTAGGACTGGAGCCATCACGCTCATAAGCATTATTATATATATTTTTAATCAATGGATATTAATACTAACCGATTTGAAAAAAATTGCAGCCCTAGAAGATAAGTCTAGTGAGTTTTAGCTTGGGTAAGCAAGCAAGCTTTCATATGATGCTTCTACTAAGCAGAGCTGAACTCACTGCATAATGTGTAATAGGAGACAACACTGACTTAGACTGACTTATTAAATCTGGTTTCCAAGAAACAACAACAACAAAAAAGCTGCTTCTCTTAAACCGCTCTACTGGTGAGATATCTACCTGTTTCTGCAGATGTACACTGAATGTTTTTTTCTTTTAAAACCTTGAGGCCTATCTGGAGATGTAATTGGTTTTAAAATGTTATCTAAACGAGAACCCGACTGAAATGTAACGTACAGAAACATGCAGTCACTCTGTTTATGATTTGCACTTTTGTTTTCCTCCAGTTTTCTTCCAGCTATAATTGTCTACATTCGGATTTCACTGAACTGTGAACCCAATCAGCTTTGTCCATCAATCACAAACTCCAGCTGAACATATCATTGCATCCCTAATTGCAACAGCCGCTTTTCAAAGGAAAGTAATCAAGAAACTTTTCAGAGCTTTCATTTCGCCCTATTGGAGCTGGAGAGTAAGGCAACAATAAGACCATCTCCATAATAAAAGCCTTCCACCCCCACACAACACACACCACGTAATTAGAAAAGGAGAAAAAAAATGAGTGTGATACCATGTCATGGCCTGTTCGGGGAACTTTATTTGTGACTAGCGTGGGAGGAGCTGGGTGGCAAACTATAATAGGCATAATGACAACAAGCTGGCAATCTGCAGCAACCGATAATACACAACACACTTTTTTGGCAAGGATTTGCTTGTCTGGTATGCATGTGCATCAGATTTTATGCTGAGCACCATCATAAAGCGCTCTAAACCAAATCATCATTCAGAGCCTATAAAAATATAGAGAATCCAGTGTGGAGAAAAATTACTTCAACAACAAAAGACTAAAGTCATTGCTTAAAAAGTACCATGTGTTCTAACATCGTGTGGCTTTTTAAATGGTGGATCTCTCATGTCACTTCCAATGTACATGAAGAGTTTGGTTCTCTAGCACAGTCAGGTTGACTTGGACTGTCTTGGTTCAATGATCTGCTGCCTGCAAGTCTTCCTGTAATGGTTCCCTCTCTGTCTCGTTTGTTTAACAGGCTGTCACCTACGCCACTGATTTGCATTTGACGAACATTGACTTCATCAACACTGACATGAAGTCGCGTTGGAAAAACATGTGTTCTGACACATGAAACCACAAAGAAAAAAAAAACATGCACGTACGGACACATGATGATGAAGCAAGTGTGGCCATAAACACATACACACTGTCTCTCCAGCTCATTGAGTCAGTTTATATAACTGAGTCACCTTCATGTTGGGGCGTTTAATCTCAACACAACCTCAATTATCTTTCAATCCAAAGAAAAGAGAAGAAAAACTTCATGGCCTTCATCTGAGAACATAATCATGGGTGACTGTACGTTTCATATTCGTTTGAGGACAAGGCTTCAGTTTTTATGATTACCATTCTGTGTAGCTTCAGCTTTGTGTGTGCCCTGAGATTACCCGAGATATCTGGTCACAGGATGGACTCGATGTCCATAGGAGAAGAGTTACTCCAAAGCTGAAAGCTTGCTCCATCTTCCTCAACACAGGTCAGTGGAGAGACGTCTTTAAAGGAACACTCCAACGTTATGGGCAAAATACACATTTTCTGACTTACCCAGACTGAGACAAGATGTTTGATACCATTTTCACCTCTGTATGTCCACTGGTTCAGTTCTGATGGGTTGCAGTTCATATTAGCTTAGCATAAAGACTTGAAGTCTACAGGAGTTATTAGCCTAGCTCCGTCAAAGTGAAAAAATAAATCTTACAGCTGTCTTATTTACACTTTGTATCAAGTGTGTTACATGGTAATGAAATACATGTATTGGAATCTTTTTTTATTAAAAGGAGACTCCTTTTAGCAGAGGTCAGATGGTAGGAACTACAATCGCTGAACATAGGTGGCCGTACAGAGGTGAAAATGGTATCAAACATCTTGTCTCAGTCTGGGAAAGTGAGAACAACGGTATTTTGGCCAAAACATTGGAATATTCGTTTAAAGATGTGTTTATTGCCCTCTTTTTGTTTTTCTCCTTTGTGCAGCAGAGTTCCCCTGTTTCACCTCTGCACAGCTTGAAGCAAGCCACTGGTCATTTGTGATGGCAGGTGTGAGACAGCTGAGGTTTGAGGTGCAACTCTGTGTGACCCAAAATACCTGAGATGCAGTCACAACACACAGGGTCAAAGCAGGAGGGCGGCCAGAAAAAAACTGGACAAAATGAGAATATGAAAGGGAGCCTGCACCGCAGAACAATCATGGGCAATTTCACCAAACCTAACCTGGCATAAGAAGCATGCACATCTTTCTCTCTAACAGGTTAGTGGCCATGAGTTCACACTGCAAGCAACATGGTCAACCAGAAGTTCATTCGTTTGCTGTAGAACAGAGGTTAACTCTGATCTGTGGACCCTCAGAAAAGTTTCATGTCAACAGCCAATCAGATTTCTATGCTTCCTTGTTGGCCTGCTGATTCTGTTTCCCAAACAATAGCTCTGCCAGGTTAGACAGACACATATCAAATAGAGACATTTTATATGCAAAACCACAGGAATAAAGGTCCATTATTGAGTGATAAGCTCTGAAGTAATTTTCTTGAATTTTTTGCTGCTTATTGTCAAGAGAATTGGAGCTGGAATTACCTGAAGTTTGCAACCATCTAAAAACACAATGCTCTACTTACAACAAAGAAACAGTGCATGGAAAAGAAACTTATGCATAACCTTTTCAAGGATCAATCCTGGCTTTGCATTCATCACATAAAGAACATTTAAAATTCAAACGATTTTTGAATGTCATTGTGTTGCTAGTTAGCGGCAGCATGCCCACTACTCAGCCTCTTGCAGGGGCAGGAGGTTGCCCATGAGCACATGTACTGACTGTAATATTAACTCATTAAATTATATAAGGTTATGAAAGGAAATGCCAAAACAACAATTAATACACTTGCATTTTTCTTGGTTAATACTTGGTAGCTGCTCACCTAGACTGAATGACTTTATCTTGGATCTTGAAGACTTTGAAGAAAGAAGACTGTAGTACTTAAACCACACAAGATGGCATGATTTCATCACAAAATGAAATAAGGGTATTGAAAAATGACTAAATTATTACATTTTGATTCAGACATTCAATGTACAGCATGTTTTTTTAAAAAACATATGGCCTACAAGTCATTGCACACAGCTCAAGACAGTTGGAGACCAAATGGAGCATATAGATTTTGTACTTTGAACCTCTGAGAATTGAAAGCATGGAGATGTCAGAGGAAACCCTGAATTTAAACAGAATCACACTGCAAGCATGCTGTTCCTCTGCCCTGTTTACCTCCATCTAGCAAAGCTACCATCTGTTCGGGGAGATTTCCACTGGTCTCCCAGCACAGCCCAGTCACTCTTAACGTTTATTAGCCTGAAAAAAAAAAAAAAAAGACAAAAATGTTCCGGATGGACAGCCAATGTTAAATGAAATCTGGCAGGAAGGAAACATCAGAGGCCCAGCCAGAAAAACAACATACATGAGAAATAAGGCGGGATAAAAGAGGGATTAAACTGGTTTTAGATCGTTCTGTATTCAGCATGACAATAAATGAACTGAAATTTAATGAGTTTGTTGAATGATGGGCAAACGAGAGCTTAAAGGGATGCCATATTTACAGCAGATGTAGTAGCTGGAATACAATGGAGAGCTACTGAATAGATAATACTCCATTGTTGATTGCAATTGCTGATTTGAAACAAGCCAATCAACATTCCAGCATTCTTGGTAAGGTCAATCAGGGAAACAAGTCACTACAGTTTGCTAAATGCTGCTCTGTTCAGACATCTTAACCTCACCATGAGAAATACTTCCTACGTTATCTGGTTTGACTTGGCAGCATTGAAGATAAACAAGGTTAAACAAAGTATTGCCCTTGAGACTGTTCCCATTCCCAATGTGGTGTGTGTTTACCTCATGTCCAATTATAATCTGGGAGTGTGTCACAATAAAATCAAGGTTTCTTATAGATTTGACTTAGTCTAAAAAAAGTGTTTCAAAATCGATTCTTGTTTCATGCTGTTAGGAGCGTTGGTTACAATGTCTAATAGACACCTATCTTATCAAGGACTCCTTTGAAAATCTAGGTAAGTTAATGAGTAATGAGCCGTGGCACTTTTCAAACATTCCCAAAGATAGGAATGTGACGATGCTGCGGTAAATATTATGTAAGTACAAATACATAGACAGAAACTCACCAGGAAAAAAAACCTTCTCTCCCTTCTCATGCTTTTTATATAAATAAGGCTTTGTCTACCACCTGTTTTTTTGGCCTAGGTGTTGTCAGGGCATTTCCATTTTTTGCTCATGTTCAGGACCGCTCAGGAGCTAGGGACCTCTATGACACCCATCAGCACATTCGTACAGCTTCATATCTAAAACATCATATTACATTAACTCTGGCTCACACACTGTTCATCTCTCGCTGGCTGACCTCACCACTTTTCCCACGCAAAGGCTGAAAACTGTCTCCTCTCTCGCACACTTTCCGACCTTTCTCTTTCACTCGCTCCATATTCCTTCGCCCTCTTCTTGTCCTTTTAGCCTGTCACCCCCTCACTACATGGCTCTCTCGGAAATAATCTTGCACCCATGCAAACGCCATTAACCTCTGTCAGTAGTAATTCTTTTCATTTCTTCTGTCCTCTCTCCCCGCTGTCATTGTGCTTCCATCTTTCCTTTAAATCGACTCCTTTTCAAAGGAGACCACATTTCCATCCAAACATAACATCTTAGTGCCAAGGATGTCTTTGTTCCACTTGAAGCCAGTGGCCAGAGTTTATATTGGAAGAGTGGTTTTCCTATTCTGTCTAAGCCTCTTGGGGTGGGGAGGCTGATGTATTAATATTGAATGCTGGCCTCTACAGAGTGTACTCAAGGACTCTGGTCTTGCCATCAATTTGAACCAAGTCAATCGAAGTCAAGATTAAAGTGTCTGTCATGTTATTTCATGACCTCTCTCTGGTTCCTTTCCTCCCCACTCCCTCCATCAACCTGGATCTCCTTTTACACAAAAGCTTTCTATTAGCGCTTGCTCCAATCTTTGATCAATGACCATGTTTACAGGGAGGTTTTGAACTTATTGTTAACCAGTTCCCCTCCTCTCTCTCCAACCATTTCTAGAGGTTACAATCAGCCTCAAAGAGAGGCAGACACCTTTGCCCTTGTTTCATTTGCCTTGTTTCTGGAGGAACTCAAGAACATTCTTCCATGTCTAAAGATCCTGTTCTCCTCTAGCCTGGCTCAGCCATCTTCTGATTTGTTTTCCATTGCTCACTTCAGGAAACAGAGTCTGGGCTGTTGGGTCCAAACTGTTTGGAAAAGGGGCAGCAACAATAGCCATTTACAAAAATATGTTGCAGGTGATTGGATCAACCATATGTCTACCATTAGCAAATGGGTCCAATCAGTCAAACGAACCAGATGACATAGTCTGAAAGTGCTGAAGCTAAGCAAACAGCACCAACTGTGATGGTGAAGGTGAATGAGCATATTGATAAGCCAAGCGCTAGTTTGTTAGCATCTTGCTACACAATTCTCACTGTTTTTAAGAAGAAAATCTACACTGATGTCCTGTTGTTTCTGTTTTCCAATTCTGTGCACTGTAGCTTCTTGCCGTTGTCAGCCTACTACAGTTCCTCAAAGGACACTGAATGATCACTACATGACATTACATGATTTAAAGGAATACTCCAATGTTTTGGTTAAAATACCCTTTTTCAGATGTACCTAGACTGAGACAAGATGTTCAATACCCCTACAGAAGTCTTTAGCCTAGCTTCATCAAAGTAAAAGACTAAGCTAACACAAAATGCTACCCATGAGAACCAAAGCAGTGGACATACACAGGTGAAAATGGTATCGAACATCTTCTCTCAGTCTGGGTAAGTCCAAAAAATGGTATTTTGCCCAAAACACAAAACAACAGCCAATCTCACTAACACACAAACTTTCACAGCACTACAACACATAATTAAGACCAATGCGGAGAAGAAGCATTTTTCGTTTCTACGCTTTTTTTTCTTCTCCACACCTATTTGTACTTCTAAGCTTTCATGGGCTACTGCTGGTCTCTGTTCAGACCAGTACCATTGATCCGCTTACACTTCAAAAGGACACTAAGACTCAGAAAATCATGTTTGAAAAAATTATCATGACCCTGCATGGATTGGGAGGCAAGACTTGAAATTCCTCAGCCCTCACACAAAACAACATCATCTGAACAATCTGCCTGTTTGGTCCAATCTTGAAAATCAGTCATGATTCCAAATTCTGGCCAGAGGTTACGCAGTATGACCCATGTTGAGCATATTTGTGCTATTCTGTCTGCACAAAAATGTCCCTTTGTGAAAATGTAATCATGCTTGTACCTTGATGATACACAGAGGGAAAAGGTTTTTACATTTTTACAAGTTAAAAAAGGGCACAGCTAGGAGATACAGGGTTAATTCAGGGGGTCATGGCTAAAAAACAAAAAAGTCACAGATGTGAATAATCTGCTGATTGAAGCCACTCTGAACTGCAATCAGACATGCAGCTTGTTCTCACACTCAGCTGTGTTCCTTTTTTATCTGTATTTACCCAGGGAAAGTCTGCTGAGCACCACACTCTCTTCTCCATTAACTTGTATTTTAACATTCATACAGTTCTACATGTTCACACTGGGAGCTGCCCAGCGCAACTGGTCTTCTAACTTTGGGCCACAGCACAGTTCCATTGAGGCACATGAAGACTGACTGCCTTGAACAAGAGCAATTCAGCAGTGCTTACTGAGTGAGGGGACAATATTCCTCATTCACTTACAGTACCCCACCCACATTTTCCCCACTGGTCCTGATGACCCTCTGGCCAAAACCCAGTCCCCATTACAGGCTGGCTGGCCCTAACATGACTCATATCACTTACAGACAGTGATGTAATCCTCACTCTTACATCCAAGGAAAAAGGGAAGAGGAGGCCAAACAAGAGAAGGCATTTTCGCCAAGAGTGTCACTCACAAACAAGCTATGGAGGGTCCCTCAGGCCTGACCGCAGCCCTGATGGATTTTTGCATCTGCTGTTGGTGTCCAACTTGCGTTGCACTGTCCCGGCATCAACAAAGAGACATCTTAGTGTGGCAAGCGTGTAGCAACCATTAATTACTGAAGGAGAATCCTCAAGTGAAGCTTTAACAATGTAGGGTCCTCATTAAGAAAAAGCTCTCTGGACATTATTAACTGGACGGTTTCAAAATGCTGATTTAACACTGCTGTTAGCGTATGGAAGTTTTAATGATCTTGGCTTCGGTAAACGGCTAACGGTTTGGTTCAATGGATTTCGTGCAGCATATGACGATGTTACTGAAGTAAAACCCAAGGTGCTCATTACGCCCAAACAAATACAGAATATAAATGGCAGTTCCTGCTTTTAAGGTGCACAGGCGATTGTGTTTACCAGTCAAAAGATAAATAGATTTATGCAAGCCATTCATGGACCAACCACTTTGGGATGCTTGTGCTGCTGCCCAACTCATTAACATAAACAGGAGAGAAAATACAGTCAGAGGTTGGACACGAATCCTCCATAATGCCCTCTGTTCTTTCTCCTGCTCAATGTTTTGTGGAATTTCACTGCTTGAACCTGACTAAAAAAGGTTCATTTGCGCTGAGGACCTTCATTATATGCAGTGCATGTATTCGTTACTCCCCTAGCTCATTTCATTTTCACCTTGGCAGAACTGACTGGCATTCACATTTGGTAAGAACTACCTGCTTTTTTTTTTTTCCTTTTCAAGGACAAAGTGTGCTACAAGAGGAAACTCCAACCATCTATCCACTCACGGGCTGGAGCAGCATCAGATGAATACATAATATGAAGCAGGGCTGGGTTTTGGAGGTGCTTGTGAAGGGATTGAGATAGAGATAGGGACCTGAGCTCCTATAGATCAATGCATTTCTGTGAATAGAAAGCTGGAATACACTTCTTCAAGGCTCAGAGGCCAGAGGCATGAAAAATAATGGTGTCCCTTTTCCCATGCAAATAGGACAAAGAAGACAGAACTCAGAAGGTGAACAGAAAGGGAATCAATTTCATATAGGTAAAAGCATGAAGGAGTAAGAAAGCATGAGAGGGATGGAGAGGGCCTAACCTGCTCTCAAACAGCCAGGAGAGTGATTTATGAAGGCATAGGAGAGCACCTCTGGGTGCTGCTGTCTGTAGATTGGAGCACCCAGTCTGCCTGTCTGGTAGACAAAAAGGCCCTAATTAAAGCACCCACTCTGTCCCTCAAGTGGCTGGCCTACTTGGTTAAATGAGGATTTAGAGTGAAGCCCAAGGGGAAAACTCCAATTTATCCCTCTGCTCAGATGGACGGGGAGAGATGCGGTCGGGTGGGCGGGTGCTATCAATCAGAGACGAGTTTGGAAGCACCTCGGGCTTACCAACCGGAGCAGCGGTTAACAACTCCAAGGGGCAGACACACCTGTGTTGGCGAGAACACAAAGACATAGACTTTACACAAATGGTTATCTGTTTTTTGAGCGGCAATGCCAATACTGTATTGTACACGAGCGGCCAGTGTTTCCTCAAGAATTTTACTGTTTGGAGAGGGAGCTTAGCCAAGAGACATTAGAGGATTTTATGCCCTGTCAAGAATACAGTTCTGATGGGAGATGTTGAATCCTTGGAACTTTTGGGGGGTATTTATGGGTATGAAAATGGTCTAATTTGAAAATATTCAGGGTCAGAACAAAAATTCTCAATTTAAAAATATCAAAAAACCCTTTCCCTTAATTGTTATCCAATTGAAAAAAACTCTCAGTTAAACTTAAAATAATAAAAAGCAATTTTACAAAACAATCAAAATTAAGACTTTTAATTCAAAGCCTACATCAGACCAGTATATTGACACATCACACTTATACAAATACAATTGCCATTTCAGAAAGAAACTGGAAAACTGAAAGATGAATTTCAATTCAAACAGATTCTTTCCACTCCTTGTTTGCCATCTGCCTCCTGAGGGGACAACAATCATTTTTGTTGTTCCTGTGTCAGCCCTTTTTGCTTTTTGCTTGATTTTCAGACGTATATTTCCTGGGTAAGGGTTAGAGGGGAGGGGGGAGGTGTTCACTGTCAGTCTGACTCTCTCTCTGCTCATTATATAAGCGTTGTTTGTGCAGCAGGCAGGCTGAGGAGGTGAGCTGATGGGGAACTAACTAGCGAGCGTTGCGTTGTCTGGTGTTCTCAAGGGAGCTGATGACAGATGTGAAAATAGAAAGTAGTGCCGCTCACCCCGGTCAGGAATAAAAAGCAGAAGTAACAGAAACAGGGCTACAGTTACGGCAAAAACTAAAATATCATGATTCATCAGACCAATATTTGGGCTCCTCCCCTGTCAATATGTTGAGTTTTTAATGTAAAAATGTCTGGTCAGAGCAATAATCCCTCTCTGGTATATAAAACCTACAATAAAACCTGCCTCACCCTGCTTTAAGGAGCTGCTAAACCAGCTAAAAGATTTTTTATTATTGGAGTGTTTTAGTGTTTCCAGTGATGGTCTAAATGCTGTTTCAGAGGCTTTTATGTCCTGACAAGAACACAGTTCTGGTGGGAAATGTTGAATCCTTGGAAATTTTGGTGGGTATTTCCAGGCATGAAAATGGTCTAATTTGAAAAGAGACAAAAATCATCAATCCAAAAACAGCACAAACCCACTACGGGCTTCCCTTACTGGCATCCAACTGAAAAAGGAACAAAGAAAATCAAGAGGATGGGAAAAACTGAAAGGACAGAGACAGTTTGGATGTGAGAGACGTGTGTGAGAGGAGTCACCTTTTTTTCTTTCATTTTTTTCCCAGTACTGATGCATTGATGAAACAGGGTGATCCTTTAAAACTCAAAACTAAGACTACGGCTTCATGGTGACTGCATCACTAATCCGCACAGATCCATCCAGCATAATTATTCCTGATGAGACGAGACAAAGCAACTAATCAATATTGATGAGGCAGCCTTGTCTGGGCTCTGACTGACTTGCTGGTAGCTGACAAATCGGCTTACCACCAGCCGATGCTTTTCATCATCAACAATCAATACCCTCCATCTGTTGCTTCA
>OMLF01026322.1:0-12395 GCA_900302615.1 Holocentrus rufus | reverse complement strand
TTCAATATAAAGGTTGTCTATCTTACAGATAAGCACTTCTCTGTGATATTCACTGACAAAAATTATATCAGAGGTGTTTGGACCACACACACGCGCGCGCGCGCACACACACGCACACACACACACACACACACACACAAGAAACCCATATACTAGAATTTCCGACAGCTTTCTGAATAACAACCTCAAAAACACACCTTTTTCCTTCTATGGTTTTGTTTGTTTTGTTTTGCTGAGTTATGCATATGATATCATACACCGTGTTCTACATCTGAGCATAATTTAGCTGCCAGTCACAAAGCTATCTTTAAAACAAAAAAAAAGCTATTTCAATATAATATTATGCCCTCAGATATGTACACTCTTCATGCAACAAATTTCTAAACTATGAGTGAGTGAGCACAAGACTCAATTTATTTTAGATTAATAATGTTTCATGTAGCAACTGTCATGCATCAGTTGTCACAGTAAGTCTCCATCTGCATAAACAAAATACCACTGCCAATTAGATAGACAACTGGCATTTCTCCCTGCAGCCATCACTGTGAAAGCACACTCTTTCTTTCCAATGAAAATGTTTAAAATTTCCAACAATATCACTTGTGTTTCTCAGGTTCCACAGAGCTTTAAGATGCTCAGAAATTATATCCTCTCGTTAATGGTATGCAATTTTCAAATGGACAGAAATAACATCAAGGCAGTTTAGGGCTGTGTTATTATCTCACGCATACCAATTTATATCAATTGCTCTGTTTAAGAACATATACTGCAGGCTGCTCACCTTTCCAGACTTGTGCCAAAGATGTTATTAATAGCAGCATTATCAAAATGCAGCTAAATTATTTTGTTCCCTTTGTCTTCATCTATTGAGATGAATGGCACAGGGTGCTCCTTAGTGCCCTAAGTCCTCAACCTACATGGTAAAATATTGAGATGTACACCCATGGGGCCCTTAACATTTAGCTGCTGCAAGTATAATTCAGTTTGAAAACAATATTGGTCTCTAAATGACCGATTCCATTGCCATAAATGTTTAAGGGAGTGGAAAATGAACCAATTTACAGTTCTCTTGCCTGTACAAGGACTACGTGTGGAGGGAGGTGATTGGCCAAGGTAACAGAAAGGGAAGAAATGTGGTTGGAATTTAAAAGCAGACTGTACAAGGTTACATTGAACATTGATGTAACACGAACCTAGCACTGACTGAAGACAGATACCTGCTGCTAAAATTCCTGTACAACTAATTAAGATCAACTGATAACCAATGTTGGTATGCTGAAGCCAATATTATTATACTGATTGCTGATATTTTGTGCTGGTATTCAATATTTGTAAATTTGTCATATGCCAAACCCACAGTTTATTTTTGTCGGGGTGGAGAAGCCTTTGAATCAACACTTAGGCACAAACACCATTTTCCATTGAAACACAGACTAAAGAGACTAAAGACTAAATTCTTTCACTGGTGTAGTGGCCTACTCCAATTCTTCACTGGTATGAGAAATATTCGCCAGACCAACTTCCTCACAATCCATATTTAATAAATAAAAGGCCACATATCAGTCTGACACCACTTGCAACATTGCTAAGCTTCGGTAAGACGCTTAGGTCACTGTTTTCTCATTGCGTGTGACTCTCAGCAAACACCAGAGCACTATTTGTGCAATGCAGCTGAGACACCAAAGTCAATCTTCGAGAATGCAGCGATGTGTCTAACCTTCATTTGACTGAAGGATTTGCTGCCTGCCAAGAGCCTTATGAAAGGGTATTGTCACTGACTGATATTCTGGACTGTCTGGAACAGAGTCCATTGTTACGTCAATACACAAGGGTATCTGTGAAGGACTGATGTGTGGTGTGTTCTCACTCCTTTGACAAAACAAGAGCTGGTTTTGAGCCTAGAGGTGATTGCACAAAGAAATACCAAATAAATAAATAATATGAAAAACAGAATGTGCACCATGAGATCTGTTGGGATTAGGGTTACACTTATTATGGTTGCGCTGAACTTAAGATATTTGTGGAAATTTCAAATTGTGCCTATTTCCAGAGGAGCATTAAGCCATGGTTGTCATAATCATGACAGGATAATCATAGGCTGACATGCTGTGCTCTTGTTGAAGAGATTTCTCTAGCAGTATGTGGCCAATTCAAACCTTTCGGAAGGGCCTTATATAATGCAACTGAAAAGAATGAGAAGTGGAGTGGGAAAGTGGTGAGGAGGAGGAGGAAGAGAGAGAGAGAGTGAGACTACAGGCTTGGAGAGAAAATTGGAACTGGGCAAGAAAGGACACAGAAAGTGAGGAACTAGAGATTAGGTCATGTAGGAGTCTTGTGGTAGTTGGCTAGATGTACATGCCAATTGATCAAGACAAACCTCCCATTTTGGCCTGTCTCCTGTCCCCTCCTCCTCCTCCTCAGCTCACCCTGTATCTCATCTCTGCCTGTCCACAGTGTAGCCCTGAATTAAACATGGCTTCATATAATGTGAGAGGCGATTGCATTGGCCAATCGATAGGCTTTTAATCCCTTTCCTGCTCCCCACTCATCCCCGTTCTGCAATTTTAGTCTCGCAGCTAAATATGCTGTGGCTCTCATCTCGGTGTCCTCCAGCCCCGCTCACGATTTTGGCCGGCTAACACTTTCTTTCTCGATTTTCTTTCGTTCTTCCTCAGTCTTGTCTCCTCTCTTCACCACCATTGGGCGTAATCTGGTTCTCTCTAGATGGGCAGCTTGCTTTCACTCGCTCTTGTTCTGTCTGTGTATCTTTGTCATATGAACTCCACATTGCCGCTAGTCAAAAGGACACCTCAGTCCAAGATACAGTGTCGGTGTGCTTGCTCTTGACCTGCAGTTTGCCTGTTTCCTAAACTACCGTGTTTACTCTTGCTCAGACATAGCAGGCCTCTGGAGTCACTACCTGACTCACTACTTCAACTAACCAAACACCCCCTGGCCTTTCTTTTTATATCAAAGTTGGAATAAATAAACATCATTTCCCAGGTGCACGTTGGGAAATATTTGAGGCAGATGCTGCAGGTTGCCTGTGCAGGAGAAGCTAATAACGTTCTGCTTACCAAGCTGGAGATTAAAAGGTCTCTGTCTACCTTTTTACTTAATGAAGACTGTTATTTTCTGACATTTTGATAAAGGTTGTGGTACATTATGCCATGGCACTGGTATCCAGAACACCAAAGAGGTGGAGTGTCTGGATGAGGTAAAGTCTATAGCCCCTCTGGCCTTATGGGAAATAAGAGAAATGGGAGTATAAACGCATCCTTCAAGAAGCATCTAGGAACCTACAACTTGAGTGATCAATACCTGGAACCTGTGCTGTCTTTAATGATACAGACACCAAGGCTACACTGTATGCCAGCAAGCATTTAACAGCTTGCGACAGGCAGGAAGTGGCCAAGTTTTAACCTGGCACATCCAGCTTATCTTGTGAGTTCATTTTTGTTTGACTCTCTAAACCATCTGGCCATACTTCAACTTAAGTGTCATAGGAAGCCACAAAACAGCTACAAGGGAACTACAGGTGTGGCTTAGTTGATGATAACAGTGAAGAGAGTCAGTGCACTGAGCTGGGAAACAGAAACAACAAGAAATCAATGTAAATTTTCCTTGCAAAGCAGCAAGAATCCCGTACCGACATGACATTATAGTATATTAAAAATTTAAATTAGAAGATTAAATTGAAGACAAAGATCTAGGAGTTAAGATTTTCCTCTTTTTAGGATGATCAGAGATGTTTAATGAAGACATTGTTGAAATTTAAAGTTATTGCTTTTCAAAAAATCCTCCCTTAACCTCTTAGACTCCAGCATGTTGTTGATGGATTTTTACCAAATTGTACAAATTTTGCATAAATTTTAAAAATGTTTACACAAAATTTTAAACCGTAGCACAAATTTGAAACTTAAAAAAAATGTACATAAATTGTACACTTTACATAAATTGTATTTTTTTTTACATTTTAAGCAAATTTTAAAACTAACCAGTACACACATTTTCCAAAAATTTTAAACTAACAATTATAAAAAATAGTCATAAAAATTTTGTAAAATATAAAAGGACCTTTTAAAAAAACTTTAGAACAGGTGTCTCAACTTTCATTTTGTTGCTTTATTTATAAAGGTTTGCAGGTTACAGGTTGTCATTTCAACATTTAATCAGCATTAAAATGTAAGTAGACTATTCTCACTATCAATCCTGATCAACAGTCCTGGTCCTCAGATAAGCTCGGTTGATGGCATCCAGCTGAGGTTGTAGAAGAGCAGCTAAGTCTTGCCCCACTCATTGGCATGGTGACCGCATTAAGGGAAATATTCAGTTCACTCTAATCTAAAGTGGCAGTGCACAGAGCATTCTAATTAGTGTCAGGGTCAGCTAATTATAAATCAGCAAAAACCTTTGATTCCTCACAAATGAGAGGGGAGAGAAGGAGTAAGTGGGAAGGAAGAGAGACGAAGACATGTAATGCCGGTAGTATCTGTCTTATTATTTCTTCTCTTTCCCTCTATTCAACCTTTTCCCACCTCTTCTCCATTATTCGTCCCTTCCCCTCTATTCCCACTCTCTTGCATGTCATCTCCTGGTTGCTTGGTATTGTCAGACAGGAACAAAGCCTGATCTGCTGTGGTATTTAGGAAGCTGATGTCAGATGCGTGGCAGTGGCCCTCTTTCTCATTAAGATGGAGCCGGTTGCTCGGTTGAACCTCCACTGGAGCGCGCAGCAGTAATTGGTAATCAGAGAGGGACAGGGAAAGCCATCCTTTGCTCCACATGACCTCTCCACGCTCCTGGATGCCAGTGTACAAAGAGTGCCACACACCGCCTTACCATAAAACATGAATGAACATAGCGATTAACATGTGTCTGACTGAGCAACTACCTAAGCCTGTCACATTCTGATTAGGTATCAGCTGATATAGGCTTTTGAAGGTTGACACTGATACCTCTGGACTGAAGCTGCCATTAGCCTCTGCATTCAGCAATTAAAGACTTAAAGTCTACAGGAGTCATTAGCCTAGATCCGTCAAAGTGTAAGTGTTTTCTCTTTTTGTTTAAATTCCAAGGCGTGCATTTCAAATACAAATGATACATTGTGTTAATAAGACAGCTTCGGAGTTGCAGTAAGGTTTATTTTTTCACTTTGACGGAGCTAGGCTGATGACTTGTATTACGGGGTTACCGCATTGTGCTTCTGGAAAAAGAGGACCCATGTCCCGAGAGACCACCCCCAACTATAAGATACTGAAAAGATACAAACAGATGCTCAAAGTTTACTCAAAGATACTTTGTATTTATTTATTTATTTAAGTATGCCTCTTCTGTGCAACATGAATAGAAAACTCATCTATGTAACAAAATAATATTTCCGTCTTAAAGCTACAGTTGGTAAGATGGAGAAGAGAGCAGGCTTGGCTGCGCTGCTGCCGCGGCCAAAGATGCTCAGCTGACGCGTCTTGAAGCGGCAAGGTAGCGTGCGTGACATGGAGTACAAACCGGTATGAGCAAAACATAAACAGGTGTCAGACACTCCGTCAGACATTGCTCTGGCTCTGATTGGTTGTTTTGTCTCGGTCGAGGTGGATTCTTGCAAATCGCTGTAGGGCCAGTAGGTGGGACCAATGGAGCTGCTTTTTTTTTTCACAGATTACAATTCTCATGTCATACTGACTGGGCATATGGACAGTTTTATGAAATATCACAAAAAGTTACTTTTATTCAAGTTACTAACTGTAGCTTTAAGCTTAAGTTATCTAGTAGATAATAAAATAATAGCCTCACAAACAAATGTTATGATAATTCAACAAAGAGAAAAAGACAATTTTTCTACAGTCTTCATTTTTCTTCAATCTTCCAGCCACTCAGTTATGTGTCATCACTCACATGCAATAAAAACTATGACCTGTGCGTAACGCCACTACAGCACCTTATACAGCTTATGTTTTCAATACTTGATCCGTAATGTCAAACTTACAGGGAAACGTTAAACATAATTTCAATGCTCTGTGGATCAAGCAAAGCAAAAATGCAGACATTTTAAGGAATTTATAAACCCCCCCGGATGGATTTTTCGGACGCAAAAAGAGGATATGTCCGGGTAAAAGAGGATGTTTGGTCTTTAGTCTTCATGCTAAGCTAACATGAAATGCTACCCATCGGTGCTAACCAGTGGACATACTGAGGTGAAAATGGTATTGAACATCTTGTCTCTGTCTGGGTATGTCAGAAAAAGGGTATTTTGTGGGGGTGTGAAATCCCCACTTTCATCACGATATGATATTATATCAATTCTTTGGACAACGATACAATATCGGCTGACCATCACAAAGTCTGCCACGATACGATTTCGATTCGATTAAATTCAGGGCTTGGGATCAATATGAGACGATATGCCAATTTATTCCAGAGAGGAGAGCAAATATTCTCATTGTCTTTTTCTTGATTGCTTGCAATTATCTGCCTGCTGCTCAGTTCTGGTCCTGACCTCCCTGGGGCCCCAAGTGCAGTTCTGCTAAGGGGCCCTCCTACCTGACCCGTGAGCCACGTAAAGCATTTCCTATTGACACACAGTCACACCGCCACACCCGACACCAGTGCTCTCACTACAACCCTCCCTCCTTTAAAACAGTTTTCTCCATCTATTGGTCTAACACAACAGAATGAGGTATAAACAAACGATATTTATTGAGTAGAATATTATCTATACAATCTTAAGAGAAGTGAATATTAACATGAACATAAATAAGAAATTGTAGAAAAGACAAAACGTAGAAAACAAAATATAACACTGAGCTTTGGCTCTGGCCTGATAATTAGTCTAGTTGTCACATATACATTTAGTTTTGGCTATACAATGTAAACATAAGCCTTTTGGCAATGGCTGCAGCTGCATGTCTTGTAAATCAATCGCTTACCATCTTGCATTCATGCAGAGTTGTAAGGAAGCCTTGACTGAAAGACTAGATAACCACTGTGGTTTAAAATGATGTGCACTTATGAGGAGCGTCATCACGCCCATATATTGTCTGGACAGGTCCCACAGAGGCTGCTGGAGGACAGCGCGAGTTTCATATGAAGGTATGTTCACGCGCGTTGTTCTCACCTTGCCGGGGCGTTTATCAAACGTAATAGTTATATTTCACTTCAACTTTTGTCAGTCAAGTCCCAGAACAAACAAGACACAGACAGACCGAGATGCACTGTCCAGCCAGTTAGTTTAGCAAAACTAAACATTAATGTTGCTGTTATTTACTGACATTAAGCTTGGAGAAGAGAGAACACAAGTTTAGGCTACCTGATTGGGGTTCCCGTAGTTCACTCTCATTATGTCTTTTTTCTCTTTCCATGAACAGAGGGATAGTTCCGCTTCATCCTCTCATCTAGTTTGTAAACACTGACACACACTTTATTTGCAGGGGCCGCCTGGCTGTACCCGGCGCTAGCACTGTTTGAAAGTTTAGGAAGGAGGTCGGAAATGGACAGAAATGCAAATTTTAAAATAAATATAAAATGGATCGATGTTTTCACCTTGCATCAATATATTGCATCGTTGATCACTGAATCAATATATCGATCCATATCGGATTGTTGGACCCCTAGTATTTTGCCCAGTTGGAGTATTCCTGTACATTTGACCAGCTATTGGACCATGTGATATGAAAACTCTCCAGCTAACAGAATTTGATTATTCTTATGTTGGTGAACAGAATCTTAAAGGACAATTCCAGATTCTCGTGTTTAGGCCATACACTGTACCACATGCATATTGCACACATTCCAAAGCATATGCTTAGATTTCTTAAAATTTGTTTTGCCTGCTTCCCAAGGAACGTTGTACATTGAACGTTGCGTATACATTCCTTGCTGCTTCCCAGGAAACCATTTGTTTCCATTCATTTCATTTCACCAAAACCAACTAGCAGATTCTTGCAACTTGCTTGACATAGATAGTCCATTACAGTGAACATCCCTGAAACACTCTTGTTGACACTGAACATCCTGCCTTAGTTGCTGCATTATTATTTTTATTATCTGAAAAGCTTGCAGGCCTGTTGGTGCGTGTGGGAAATATTTGACATCCAGGACTATTATGGAAATGCATTAAAAATCTAAACAAGTATGGTATGCAATGGAAAATGGTTTGTATTAATATACTGTATGTATGCAGTGTAGGTCATACAGTTTATGTTTCTTGTTTGTTTGGAATAAACACAAAAATAAGTAGTTAGCATAAACACTGATAGCCACCATGGCTGAACAGAGAAAGAAAAGAGTGCCACCTACAGAAATTCAAACTTCATCAGCAGAAAATCCAGGAAAAAAAATCATTTGATGTAGACGCTGTTTGACTGATGTGATTGCTGTGCAGTGCAGTAATCCATTGAGTGCAAAGAGTGCTTAGGTACAAAGATAGATACAAATGTAACAAAAAAAAAAAATAAAAGGCGTCCAATTTTAGTATGAAAGCCACTTTAGTATGAAATGCTGAAACTGAATATTTTCTACTCTGCCAGGCCTATTTCACATTCCTAGTGTGTGTTTGAGTGTGCGTACACCAGCACAAAAGTTCACCAGATCGAGCTCGGGGCAGAGGTGACATTGCCTACAGTCTATCATTGTGTGATCTCTCCTCTTGTGTGTCCAGTTAGACTGCCAAATTCAGCTGCCTCAAGCTCTACCTGGAAAATACTGCCATTTCAATACAGGCTTTACAGATTTTGAACCCAGGGGCTGTTGAGTAAAATGCTCCATCATGTGGATGACACCGATTTTCTGATACTTGATTTTCAGTGAACACACCGATATCGGCCTGATATCAGAAAAATGATGTGTGAGTCAGTATAATGCTGTCTCACAATGCAGCGTTCATGCACATAACACTTAACTATGTCAGTCTGTTATGGCTTAACAAAAATCCCTTAAAGCAGCTACAGAGGTAACCACAGCAATGCTATTCACCAGCCACCCTCAAAATACAGGCCTGTGTTTGATTGAACACAAAAACGACTGTATATGAGTTTGATACATAGGACAGATTGCACAGAGAAGTTTGTATTCTCAGTGGCAGTGACCCATCAGGTGAAATTCAGCCTCCAGTGCTGCTTGGAATTGAAGTGCTATGGAACTGAAATGATGTGAACCAGTCCACCGAAGACATTTGTCTGCAATCATCAACAAAAAGTGTATTTGTACAACCAGCAATTTCATGTAATTATATTGGGTAAAGGGGCTGAGGTGTTGGTGTTGTGAGGGTGGCATCAGGGGGCAGAAAAGCCTTTCAGCTTGATTTTCTCTCAGGCAATCTTTTCTCCTTTCTGGTTGAAGGTGTTCAAGTCCACCCCTTGCAATTACTAACACTGTCTACTAGGCCTCATTACCACATGAGAGACAGGGAGGGCATGCCATCAGATAGACAAGAATGAGAGAGATAGTGTGTTTGGTTTATATACAGTGGGGCAATTTACTGCTATAGGGAGTTACAACAAATGGATAAAGAAAACTGTAAAGTCTGATATCAGGAAAGCATTGTGCTAACATGTAAGAGTGAACCAAGAAAAATAAAATATGAACATTGCTATGGCTAGGTGTGAAACTTGATATATGCAATTTTTTGGGGGGGGCAAACAGATCAAGCAAAAATCACCAACATTTGGAGGATGTGATTAACATAAATCAATCAATCAATCAATCAATCAGTCACATCAGAGAGGTGTTCACTGTTCAAGTTGTTGTTAAAACATTTTCCAATTTTTGGGGCAAATAAAGTTGAATCTTGAATTTGGTGACTTTTGTTAAATTATCACATTGTCCACATAATAGTTTGTCAGTAATCACAGTAGTCAGGGCTCATCTTCGCTCCCTGAGTCAATATATAATATAGGCAGGTGTGGAACTTGTAATGGCAGATCATATGGGAAAGACAGATTTTGCTGTAGTGAGTTTACACTCCTCAATTTGAATTACAGTAAACTCCAAAACTCCCAAGGTATTAAAACTATCCCATAAGCTCCTAACAAATTACCTACCATGGAATTTGCAGTGACATTGAGAATACCTCCAGAGAAGAAAGACCCAGAGAGTTGTTTATCTCACTAACCAAGGTATTGTGCCTGATTTGTATGGTCATTGAGTATTTGTTCTTTCACTGATGGGCTATAAAAGCCCAGTGTTAGGGACAGTATGATGTCGCTTGAAGCAGAGACACCAGTGTCATCAAGACTTTACTGTTGGATGTTGGAACAGTCACCGGGGACGGAAATACAGGCTGGACTCCAAGGACATGAGTGGATGTTTACTTTGCTGAACAGAACACACTGAAACCTTAGTGGGAAAGCTAACTCATTCCATATTCCTAGTCAATAATTGTGAACATTGAAACTGAACTTTAACAATAAATTGAAGAACTGCTCTTTTTAACTGCGTTTACCTTCACTTCATGTCAACTTGTCATATTCTAGGATTCATGCATCAGTGTATCAGTACTAGCACTGGTGTCTGAATGAAGCTGCAGGCAGTTAGCAGTGTGGTGTATGATGAAGCGGGTGCTGGAATGATGGGGGATGGCAGGCTGTGGAAAAAGGGGCTATGTATCTTAGAGAAAATGTTATCAAGGGTTGCCAAAATTCTAAGGGAGAGAAAACTGGAAGTGTGTTAGGATTCCTCTTTGTAAGAGCATGAATGTGTGGTAATCCATCCACTACATTTAAAAAGATGTGTTGATTTTGATCAATTGTTTGGCCCACGGGTGGCATGAGAAGGTGCATACTCTGGGTAACATGGATGTGCTTACCAAATTTTATGGTCATCTGCCTAATAGACTTTGAAATATTGACCTGACATTGTGGCCTGATAGTAGAGCTGGAAGAAGGTCATGGTCATGGTGACACCAAAATTTACACACCGCACCCATCAAATTTCCTATAAATCTTCCCAGGACATTTTAAGATATAAAATTTGACATTTAGCAAAAAGATAGCGATACCAGAAAGCTCATAGGGTCATGATGGGGAATCTTCCTTTGGGAAGTATAAATGCACAAACCAAATAACATGCCAATCCACTACTTAGTTTATCTTCCAAGGGGCATTAATGTGTTGTATATTGTGTATAAGCCAAACATTTGCCTGAGAGTGGCACTAGAAATAAAGTTGCCCAAATTGACAGGATTCATCCTCTGGGGAGCATGAATGTGCTCACCCTATTTCATGGCAATCTGCCCAACAGATTTCCTCATACTTTGTAACTGAATAGCAAAATAAATATACCGAAAATGTCTCTGCTCTTTATAAGTTAATGCCAAAATATTTAATGTTGTAGTTTCTGACAGAAGCTGATTATGAATACCTCTGACAATTAAACCCATTTACTGGACTGGTGTGGCGGATTACTTCACATATCCACTCATCACTGAGCTTAATCAATACCAGGCATTCACTGTAGTTCCATACAAATGGGAATAGCATTACACTGATAAATGGAGCGGATATCTGCCTTTTAATGAAATATCAAATATTTATTAAGCATTTGTTAAACAGCAATTCAGTGCCGTCCACCTTTACACTGGTCTTCTATGGGAAGTCCTTAGCCTTAACAACCTCTGGTGAGACATTTTGAACAGTTACCAATAATAGCAGTGCAGCAGTACTATTACTAGTATCCTGAGATTTAGTGTCCTATGACATCCCTCACAAAACACTAAGTGGTTGTAATTTTTTGGCATGGAAATGGGTAAATTTCAAGATATTGAATGTCATTATAAAATATCAGCTGTCAGTTTCAATCTAAAACTGATATTATTTTCAACCTTTCAAAACACATATCAGTTGAACCCCAGTCTGTAATGTGAGAGGTGAATAGAGCTGGTTGGGCTCTGGAAGTGAATTTCTCACTCATTTCCCAGTAGGAATTTTGATTATTGCAATATTGTCTTAGCATGAGGTATCAGATTGAGCACTGTGGAAGCTATCTGTCAATCTGATTTCACCTGCATTATTAAGAAGTCCTGTTTTATTGCTGAGTTCTTTGTGAAATAGTATGCCAAAATTAAAAATTAAACATTTCAACTTGGACTGCATGTTCTTGTGTGCACACTTCTATTTTCAATTTCACTGGAATTGTCTTTTATCCTTTAACAAAATTACTTGGATGTGCATGTCACTTTCTGAATGAAGTACAACATCACCCACAAGCTTTAGTCAGTGTCCAGCAGTTGGAAAAATCGCTGTTACCATAGAAACATTACCCTCTCGGAAATTTTACATGGCTGGAAGGAAGGTAACATTAGTTGCTAACATGTATCAGTGATTGGAGTTGCAGGTTTTAGTGTCTGATATGATGAAAATCATAATAACGACAATAATCCCTATTATATATTATTTATTGTC
>OMLF01026321.1:0-24838 GCA_900302615.1 Holocentrus rufus | reverse complement strand
GGTGGGGTGGGGTGGGGGTGTTTTTAATCATGTGAAGCACTTTGTGCTACATTTTAATGTATGAAAAGTGCTATACAAATAAAGATTGATTTGATTTGATTTGATAATGGTTTGAGCAGCTAGCATCAATAGTCTCTCCTTGACTTTTATTTGAAAATAAATAACCTTCCCAGGCCTCAAGTCCCACAGTTGCACCAATGGCCAGCAGATGGAGCCAGATATCAGTGTTAAAAGTTTAATATTTCCTTCAGTAACCTGTAGCTTATGTTACTAATCTCCAATCCACATGTGCTGATTGAATCTCCTGTTATGTGATGGTGTGTCAGACTGTGGTGAGAAGTGACATTCAGACACCTTTCAAACCTGAGGGCAGGGAAGCTCTAAGTAATGAAATGATGAGTTCATTATTTTCTGTTTTTTTTTTTAACCTTTAAATATGCCAGGAAAGTCAGCTGATATCCTTGCTGTTTTCGAGCAGTGCTGGAAACTTAACATATTCACACTGGGAGCTGCCCAGTACACCCATAGCCTCCTTCTGGTGTACACTGTACAGCTGGACTAAGCGGTATAGAGTACAGTGGTTAATCATAGGGCTGGAAATTGCCAACAACTGTATATTGCCAACAACTGTATGATATGTATCACAATACAGAGGCCATGATAAGATAGACATCATGATACAGATACACACTGATATTGAATACTCACCATGTCCCGTACAGAGTTCAGTACAACAACTATTAATTATAACCTGCATATCTGTTAAACTGAACAAGAACAATTAAGGCCCACAGAGATCTGAAAAGTACAGTAAAATAAATATTATGTTTTTGAATCCATGAGTTTTTAATGCATATTATTATTATCATGGTACTTGCTGCTGTATCAAAATGTGTATAGCATGGAGTTCGCCATATCAATTTTTTTTTAGCACAGCCCTAGTTAAGGTTGGGCAGGGTTGCTGTCAAAGGGAAGGGGGGCAAGAGTTTTGGAGTGGGCCCTTATATTCCATATATACATCATATGTAGAGCTAATATATTTATGTATATTCATGAGCGCTCTCTCTTTCTCTTACTCTTCCACTCACGCATGTGCGCACACACAATCACACGCCTACTCCGCATTTTTGTTTTCAAATTGTACTGGTACCCTATTTGGCATTCTGCAAATGTGAACTCATTGGCAGTAAAAACAGGCCTATAATGGTAAACGACGCAAAGATGTACAACAAACAACATGACTTAAATTACTGTCTTAAATTAATAATGTACAGGACAAAGCAATCAATCACTTCGATCATGAAACCACAGCAATCAACCAACAATGCGCAGTCAAATCTAGCCAGTAGTTTCAGGTAAAACCATAACACACTGCCAGCAAACACAAAATCATCAATGCCATATCAAACGTCATAAAGAAATTCAGTACCAAAGATAGCAAGAAAGAGACAACGCTGGCAATCCTTTCACTTTAGGTAAACCTGCAATGCATTTTTTACAGGCTACTCACCAAGCTGACGTTTTGGTCGCTGATTTGGAGGTGTTATTAGGCTAGTGCAAGGGTCAAGAGCAAGCATCAATGTTAAGTTCATTTAAAGACCAGTAATTCAAAAAAGGAAACCTGGGAATGCGGATATACAAACCGTAAACCAGGGATGTCAAACTCGTGCCATGGAGGGCCGAGAGGCTGCAGGTTTTCATTCCAACCAAAAACTCCACCAGGTGACTTCACTGATTAGTCCGTTCTCTCTGCTTGGGGATGGGGTGATCAGTGAAATTACCTGGTGAAGTTTTCGGTTGGAATGAAAACCTGCAGCCTCTCGGCCCTCCATGGCACGAGTTTGACATCCCTGCCGTAAACAAAGCAGCGTTTGCTTACCATTTGGGCACCACCCTCGCTCACCACAGACTGTTCCGTAGCCGTAGCAAGTTACATTTTAAAAATATCACCGAAAGTTCTGATGGAGCAAAGATCAAAATTAGCAGATCTCTCTGTGTGTGCCCTCTTGACCTGGGTTGGATCATCCAATGGGTATCATCCAATGGGATCCCAGCCAAACCACCACGTGTGCACTCTCACTGCCAGTCACAGCAAACACTAAGGGTAGCTCTAGTATGGTGAGTAAAATAACTGCCACCTGTACAGCTCTCTGCACCACATACAATGAGGGGTGTTATACTACAAGGACTCCCCACAGGGTTTCCCACTGCCTACAGGAAAGAAGGACAAAAAGAAAAAAACACAATCAGGAAATCTACAGTCAAGATAATAAAGAATAAGACGCGATTAAAACAGTCCGATAAATTCTTGCTGCCACAAGGGCTCAAAGACCTAACCACCCTGCAAGGCTGGCTGGTCTAACACCGGTGTAAACACCTTAAAACGTGCCCAAACGGTAGGCCTGACACATGGGCAACACAGGACAGTACAGGTGACTTCGGTAGGCGAACAGCACAGGCAAAAGAGCAGTCTGGCCCTAGTCTGGAGAGGGAAACAACATCGCATGTAATAGATAGAGGCCCCTTCCTGTGTCCACTATGTGGCGCTGGAGAACACCCAGTAGTTATACATCATACGGTTGTATATCATGTGTAGACCACACCATGTAAATTTCATGTAAATCAGATGAGAGTTGTCACATAAGGCTGACTTCCTGTTGTCAATTGGTGTGAGGTATGGCACATCCTGTTTCCACAAGGGGACGTCATGAGCAAGACTGTCTTCAAGCATATGGCAGCGCTGAGGGCAGGGGTCTTATCATCTACAGACATTTTGAACCAGTTTGGATGAATTACGTGCGAGAGAGAGCTGCTTGAATGTGCATGGCGGTGCATTCAATATGGCAGCGCGTAGCGGCCACACCCCTTGACCTAAAGACGTGCAAAGCACAACTTTAGGTCAGCATAGGCTCTTGATGATATGTAAAAAATTTCAAGACAAATAAAAAAAATGAAATTGCTAGGACAAGTTCGTTAAAATGCAACATGTGATAATCACACCAAAATGACAAGTCAAAATCAAAATGGCCGACTTCCTGTTTGGAGTAGAGCATTGGTGCAAGAGACTTCTTTGTTTGACTTGTGAACACACACCTGTGTACCAATTTTCATGTTCCAACTCCAAAAAAAACCCTATGGGGAGGGTATTTTGAAAACTAGAAGGGTTGCATTTTCTGAAGAAAATACGTGTGAGAGCTGGAGGCTGCAACAAACAATTTCACTGCATGAAGAACTAAAGACTGTAGTTATACACTTGACAGGACAGAGGAAACTCCACCGTTCTGTCACCATCACGGTTTCGTTTTCAGCCCGTGGCTGCATCGACAACAGTGAGCAGACTGTGCTCTGTGTGCGGTTTGTGGGCTGACTGCACCATCTAGCGGACAATAGTTTGAATGACGTCTCTGACAGTCTCAAATACATAGTAAAAAACTATGAAAGACATCAAAACGTTGAATTGATGAGAAGAGGAGACGAGGAGGTTTAAAATAAGCGAACGGGAAGCCCCCAGGCATGTCTATGTCCACACCGATAACAGATTATAAGTCAAAGCTTGGCACCAAAATGATTAAATCCGCCGCTTTGAAGAGCCAAGTTATGTCGTCATACTTTCACATAGAAACATGATCAAACTGTATATGAGTCAGAAAGACTTTAGAATTCACGTTGTCGAATCCATATTTTGATACCTTTTTTTTAGATCACAATTTAAAAAACCATCATCATCTGTTTTTGCCGAGGAGCGCCGAGCTCAGATTAACATGGCAGTCTATGGGAGTTGTGATGAGCACTGTCTGCAGACAGAGGCGATTCATTCCAAAACCGTAAGTCATATCACAATGAGAGCAACACTGTGTGATAGAAGACAAATTTCTCTACTTTTTTTTATCTAGAAATTGTCCATGGAGGTTGGAAACTGTGTGAATTACAAGAGGTTGAAAGAGTTTTTTGCCGATCATTTTCAGGGCAGGCAGAACTAGAGCGTAGGTCACGTGACACGCTCTAGCTGGGAACATTCCATCCAACACACACCCATTCTAAAGCTCTGAAACGGGCGAGAAACGGCATGAAACTTAAATTGTGATTTCTCCTAAACTATAACAGATACCAAAAAGTTATATGGCAGTTTCTAAAGTACCATGTGTGCTGACCCATTCAGTGTTTGAATGACGTTTCTAGCTGAAAGTATGAAGGAGTAAAAAAAAGTTTAAAAGAGCTGGGTTTCAGCTTTATTCGCATAGAGTCACATTATAAAAAAATATTGTTGGAAAAAAATATGTAAAAACTATAAAAGATATCGAAAGGCTGAATTGCAGAAAGATTGTGCTAAATAAGCTGAACATTGGACACATGGACAGAATTTTATCGCACAAAGTATGTAAGAGTTAAAAATATTGCAAGATTGCTGAATTTTGAACATTCTGTCCCATTCTGTCCCTATGGCAAAAAAAGTTGACATAAAGTTGAATAATTCAAAAACTATAAAAGATATCAAAACCAAAAGTAATAGCAACGTAATTCAATATAAACTGCATCTTTTCTGACCCAATTTGAGCTTGGTGTGATTTCCTATGATTGCTATGATATTTGACTATGATGAAAAATGAGCCTGTAGATGTCTTCAGGACATGACTCTTATCAAAACTGTGCAATTTGGGAAAGATTTGATCATGTGGTATGGAGTTATAAGAGATTGTTTTTTGATGGCGAATCATTGAAATTCGCCGCATCGTCATGCCCGTGTTGTTTGGTGAAAACTCACAATTTTTACAGTAAAGCATCATCAAGGTCTTATGGCTTTTCTGATCCAATTTGAGTTTGATGTGATTAACTCCCTAGGAGAAGCGCATCAAAGCGTCAACAAAGGCATTTCCTGTTGCCACGAGGGGGCGCTATGACTGTGATTCAAAATGAGCCTGTCATTGTGTTCTGGGCCGGACTGCGATCAAACATATGAAATTTGGAAAAGATCCGATCATGTGGCATGGAGTTATAAGAGATGTGTCACTGGAGAACACCCAGTATACATCATACGGCTGTATATCATGTGTAGACCACACCATGTAAATTTCATATAAATCAGATGAGAGTTGTAACATCAGGCTGACTTCCTGTTGCCAGTAGGTGGCGCTGTGACTATGATGCAAAATTGTCCTGTAGATGTCTTCAGGCCAGGAATGTGATCACAAGCCTAACATTTGGAAAAGATCCAGTCATGTGGTGTGGAGTTATAAGAGATTGATTTTGTATGGCGAAACATCGAAGTTCGCTGCCTCGTCACGGCCACGCCCTGTGATGAAAACTCAAAAGCTACGCAATTTAGCATCACAAAGGTCTTGAGATATAAGAGACCAAATGTGAGGTTGCTCAGCTCAAATCTCTAGGAGGAGTTCGTTAAAGTACAACACCTGGAAATGGCAAAAATTGTGCAAAAAATGCACAGTAAATTCAAAATGGCGGACTTCCTGTTTGCTTTAGGTCATGGCACCAAGAGGCTTTTTTGTACATCTTGGGAGGTTACATGTGTCTGCCACATTTCGTAATTCTAGGTCAAACAAGGAGTGAGGGCTGCTTCCTTGAAATTTTGTAGGGGGCGGTATGGAGCCATTTTGCCACACCCCATCCTGAGACGCATATCAGATGTCAGTGTCCACCACTTCTGACATGTGTGTCAGGTTTATGAGTGTGCGATCATCTCTAGCCCCGCAACAACAATTTCCCTTTTCATGGCGAATAATCGAAATTCGACACCTCACCGTTTGATGAAAACTCACAATTTTCAGAATCAAGCATTACCAATGTCTTATAGCTTTTCTGAACACATTTGAGGTTGGTCTGATGAGCTGACTGGGAGGAATGAAATTTTCTAGGTGGCGCTGTGGAGCCATTTTGGAACCTATATGTGGAACTCCTTGAAAATATCAAATTTTTCGCCAGGCCTGATGGGTGTAATCCTAGAGATACAATAGGGCCTTCGCACTGTCGGTGCTCGGGCCCTAATAAAAAACCTTCCCAGGCTTGAAGTCCCGCAGTTTCACCAGTGGTCAGCAGATGGAGCCAGATATTTAAGCTGCTGCAGTGGAGCAGCAGCAGCTCCACTGCAGCAGCTTGGGCTTCAGGATCCTCTCTGCTTATCTGTTGGGTGTTCTGGTGTGGTTGAACAGAGCAACTCAAAGTCAAGTCATTTTTATTTATATAGCACATTTCATACAACAAGCATAGACTCAATTTGCTTCAAAATAAAAGCCAAAGAAATAGACAAAGATCAACAAATATTTTGGCATATGTCCTGTCAGCTGATATGTACAGGATATGGGGACTGGGGTTATTTTTGCCCATTTGTCTTGCCCTTTTTCTTCATGATCAACGTAGACCACCAAAGAAAATGGACCAAGAAGTGGCAGTATATTGGGTGACAGTTTTTATGCAGATGTCATAATGTTAATCATGTTATCAATTGTAAATGTGTAATGAATTGTAATTTATGCTTGTTAACTTTAAGTGACTCCCCTACACACCTGGGATAATTATACATACTAGAAAATAGAGGCAGGAACCAGTAGGTGCTCTGATCAAGGCTTCTTTTGCTGAAAGGTGTTAACCTATGCCAACATTGTAATAAAAGGTAATCTTAGGCCACATTTTGCTTATTTTCTTTGTAAATATAACAAGTACCACTACTCACTTTCCCCACCCACATATTCAGTCCAAGGATTCAAACCAGCAACCTTCCTGTCACAGGCCTGCTGCTCTTACCTACAGATGACACATTTATACACCTTCATTCAGCATGGGAGAAATTAATTCCTTATCCATGGCAGTCTTCTTTGACAGACTCTCCTCATTCGTCTTCAGGTTCTTGGCAGGATCCAGCTGATGCTTTTCCAGAGTTCCACGGCCCGTCGGTTTGAAACAACTTCCTCCCTCCAAGGAAATAAGCACCACACAGGCTTTGTTCTCATTTCCTCTCTTTCTCCAGATGTAATTTGACTCTGTGGTGCCTGCCCCTTGGCTACCAGAGAGTGAGGAGGGGGAAAGGGTGAGGAGGAGGACTAAAAAAAATAAAAGGAGGGAAGATATAAGGGGAAAGGGGAGTGTGCAATACAATAAGACAGAAAGTAAACTTTATTTAGGTATCACCTCTTTAGACTTGCAGACAGAGTATTTCAGAGCTTTATGCTAAGACAAAGGCAACAGATAAATGGTTGACATCAAAAGCAGCAATGTTAGTTACAACAGATCCAAGTACATAATTCACTAAAAGAATAGACTGAACTGACATGAAAGCTAAGACACAATCACCTTTTGTTTTGAACTTTTCTCTCCATCTTTGTTGTTAAGGTCTTATTGTTGTCATGTTTCTGCACTGTCAATCAAATAGTGTGGACGGGTACTGTGAAGTCTTGCTCATTGGATTTTCAGTCAAGGGAGTTTGAGTTTCTCTTTTTGTTTGTCTGTTCAGCCATGGTAGCTATCACTGCTCATGCTAACTATGAAGTTCTTCTTCTGAAAATCCACCATTCCTCAGAGTTTCATCCAAAACAGACAGCAGATGCTCATTCGCTCCCTCAATATCAGTCACAGGCAACAATGAACTGGATCGCGGTAACACTTTATAATAAGTACACACTATCAAGCATTAGTTACTGAATTCATCAATTATAACGCATGAATACTCATTGGTATATAGTTTATAAACACAGTTAAAAATGTTTTACTCATCATTGGCATTTTTAATTGTTTATAAACTATATACTAATGAGTATTCATGCGTTATAAATAGTGCTGGGCAACGATTAAAATTTTTAATCGCGATTAATCACATGATTTTCTGCGATTAATCATGATTAATCGCATTATTATGTGCAAAATTCAATAATGAATTCAAAAGTAGTGTATTGTGTGTGTTTTATTTTCAAAGTACTGCTATATGAAGAAAAGTGCAATAACATTTGGTTAGCGAATACTTGAAACAAATAAGGTGCTTTTTAACAGCAGTATTCCCTTTACACAGTAGTTAAAACATTTCTTATAAATCTCAATTTAAACAATAATGTAATCAAATCAAATATAAAACCAAAGGTATTTGCTATTTTTAAATACAAATAAATAAATTTACAAATAACTTTGGTTCTATCAACTCTGCCATCTGGAAGAGATTTAAAAAAAAAATGTCCATGTAAGAGTTCAGTAATTTTCTCCATTTTTCTGTCCCTGTCAGTTCTTTTCTTTTCCCGTTCATGTGAGCGCTGCAGCAGTCTTAGGCCCGCCCCTAATGATCTGATTGGTTGAAACGTGTGATGACGCCCATCCCAAGCCAATACTGATCCCATCCCTCCTGTGACCCATGGTTTGTCTGTGTATTCAGAGCATAGACTGTAGATATATACAGTCTATGATTCAGAGCCGGTGACCAACGGACTTTCAAAATAATAATAATAATAATAATAATAATAATAAAAACGAAGTTAACGCGCGATAAAATAATTGTCGGCGTTAAATAATTAATGCGTTAATGCGATAATAACGCGTTAACTTGCCCAGCCCTAATTAAAATACTAGTGGTTTTCGCCTCAAGTGCTAGCTTAAACAGCCAGAAGATGTAAACATGCATTCACTTGCACCTCGAGTCTGAACAACTGTAATTCCCAGGAGAAAATAGAAATGGTGGATAACTTTCTGATACAGTGGCTCACTTGATCTATTTAAACTTCCTTGTTTACTTCAGTACCGTTATACTGTATGTAACAATGGTGGCAGCCTTCATAGTCCGCAATTTGTCCTACTGCGCAACCGCCAACCACATTTCAGTCCCTGCATGTATAAACGTTCACCATACCCCCAAATCTTAAGTATCACTTTAATTTGATTAGTCTGGTTTCTAAAAAAAAAAAAAAGTTTAAGCGAGAGAAAATTTGTTTTGTCATCGACAATATAGCCATGGATGTCGCAGCATCATGACCATGCCGTAATGGTCCCTCCCAAGCCCTTTAGCTTATTGTAGTGCAGTGTTAGCTTAGCAGTCCACATACAAGTCGCTGTTTGACGCTCAGAGGGTCGAGACACTTGCAGCGGCATTATAAGGTATGAATACAAGGAACCCGGTGCTAAAATGAATCTGGGATTAAATCTGCCTCTTGGCTGAAGAGAAATAATTCATTTGGATTAACCGTAACAAAAACTTGCAAACAACTAACTAACTATGGATAGGCCAAGGCTTGTGGGTGCTAACGTTTCTCCAAGAGGCGTGCTATGTGTGCGGATTCTTGTAACCCGAAGAATGGACGAGGGTGGTACTTAATTATTCAGTATCTTTCTAATATTACTAACTGCAGCACAAACCGTCCCTGCATTTAAAGTTAAATTAGAGGCGCAGTTGTGGTGCAAATTTGGTAGTTGCAAGCGTTAGCTAGGTTGCTAGCTAATACTTGAGCCTGCGAGCTGGCCACGAGACGTGCCTTTCTCCTGTACGGATGGAGAAGTAGTCTCGCCGAACTCCATTCAAAAATCTGGCAAATTTATGTCGCCTTGCATATAGGGAAAGCTATATAGTGATGTCGTACGACATGGCTTTGTCTATCGTGATTCCTAATGTTAATCAAGTGCATAGCTTCCTGTATCGCATAAGTATAAGCTACATTATTTTAATAAAATGGATCGCCTGTTCATTCAGCCCTCTCCTACCGAAACAACGTTAAAGCATATAAGCGGCATCTAGTGAACCTGTTCTTAAAGTTGACATTTTGTTAAAAATAAATTTCAGTTTGGTCATCACCTGGACGTCGATTGTGTCAGAAGACTCGAGTGGGTCGTGGGAGGTTGTAAAACGTATTGAACGATGTGAGTAGTTGAGTCTTTATTATATCCAGATTTTTGAATGGACGTCGGCCTGACTGTGCTAAGGAGAGAGGAATTCCCGGTCTGCACTAGGTTAACAGTAGGTTCAACAGTCGGTTCAAGTCAGATAACAGTATGAAACTTGTCATGGGCCTTGTCTTACCAGTACATTCTGTTCATAGTTACATCAAAAGCAGTGTAGCTAGCATTGTGCATCACATTATCTATGTTGCAGGCCTCACAGTCTTAGCAGTTCTCTATAACTCCAACGCAGCTCAGTGATTGACCGTGTGATATTTGTTTCTTAATATCTGCCAGTTTTCTTCAAGCAAGGCCTCATTCACAACTGCTTACACAATTACAAGAATCCACAAGAAACAATGGGGAAAAAACTTCCAAAGCAGCTCAAAGCACAATAAAAATAGTAAGGTAGGAAATTCTCGCTTGCAAACACATATATTAAAGCTTCACTTAATGCCATGGTACACAAGCACATAGAGAGCGTAGATGAACAGTAGATGTTTTTCAGTAGGTTCAAAATGTGTTTCATGTTTGCATGTGCATAGGCATTTTGTCCATCTATGCTCTCTATGTGCTTGTGTCCCATGTCACAGAGACTTTAATAAAATGTGTTTGCAAGCAAGAGCTTCCAACCTTGATACCTTGATTCTACATAATTACAGTAGCCTTAAAATACATATTTAGACAACACCCACATTGGAAATTGGGCTTTAACTAAAGCTATATATATACATAGTATGTCAAGAGACATTTAACATCTTGTAATATTGCATGAAAGTTGGGACCCTTTAGACTCAACTGACAAACTTCTGGAGTAAGCACAAAATTTTATTTCAGTCTACATGGTTTTCATTGACTCACTGATGCATTACAAAGGCTTATGCCTTTTTTTGTCAGTTGAGTCTAAACTGCCCTTACTTGAATCAGCCTTCAATTTTGCACAGTGCTCATCTAGGATTTTGTCACATTTATAGACTGATATTCTTTATTTATGCACACCATTGGTCCAATATCAACAATTTTAATTTCTCTTTTCTTTTCTCACAGTGACGTAGAAGCTCTACAATGGTGAAAATATTCATTGGGAACTTGTCACCAGACACCACAACAGATGATCTTCGTTCTCTCTTCTCCCAGTATGGCAAAATTTCAGAATGTGATATCGTCAAGAACTTTGGCTTTGTGCACATGGATGACAAAGCCGAGGCAGAGGAGGCCATCCGCAATCTTCACCACTACGAGCTGAATGGCCAGCCCATGAATGTAGAATTGAGCCGTGGCAAATCTAAAGCTTCCACCAAACTACATGTTGGCAACATCGCCTGCACCAACCAGGAGCTGCGGGCCAAGTTTGAGGAGTTTGGTTCTGTGTTGGAGTGCGACATAGTAAAAGACTATGCTTTTGTTCACATGGACCGAGTGGAAGATGCCATGGAGGCCATCAATAAGCTAGACAACACAGCCTTTAAAGGTGATCTTGGGCAGGGCCATATTGGGGAATTTTACCATGTTATATTAGACATACATTATTAAGAACAAGTAAATCTCTTCTTTTGTTAATTAACAGGTAAGTTATGGCTACACCACAGGTAAGTGAAAGGGGAAATATTAAGGGATAAAGGTAAGCCAGAGAAAGTAAGGCAGCCTTGGTTGTTTTTGTTGCTTGTTTAATAACAGAATATATTTGTTATGCTCAAATAAGTGATATAGAATTATTTTAGGAGTGTAATCCTCTTTTGCTACCAAGCTGAGACTAGGAGACACTTTAATGACCGCCAAGAAATGAATCATTTAAAATTCATGCGGCATAATTCCTTATTGCGTCTTCTCTTTTTAAGGCAAACTGATGAGTGTGAAGCTTTCAACTAGCCGCCTGCGTACTGCGCCGGGAATGGGAGAGAGATCGGGTTGTTATCGTTGCGGGCAGGAAGGCCACTGGTCCAAAGAGTGCCCTCTAGACCAAAATGGCTACCACAGAAACGGTTCAGAGCCAAAGTCCGATGGATACGGTGCCATGAGATTCGGTGGGCGTGGTCGCAACCGAGGTTATCATCCGGGCTTCGGTGGCGATCCAGAATATGGTGGCAGCTATGCTCCTGTACATGGTTTTTCCCGGGGTTCCGGTCACAGCAGCAGCGTGGCACGGTACGGCAGGGGCGCAGGCTACGAGAGTGCAATGAGTTACGGGGCGCCCCCAGGTTACAGCATAAGCGCTGCGGCTCAACATAGCATGGCTCGGATGTACGGCAGCGAGGCGGCATACGGCAACAGCAGCTCGCTCTATGGCGCGGTACCAGCCTACCCAATGCGACGGTCGTCTTGTGAGGACAGGGATCCGTATGGGGTCGTGGATTTCTACGAGAAGTACAGGGCCAATCCGTATGGAGGCAGTTATTTCGAGGAGCGCCGCACTGTCCCCTTGCCTGCTCCATCACTGCCTTCCTCCTCTGCTATAATGAGGGAACGTATGCCACCCTCTAGCCTTGACCCATATGAGCGCCCTCCCCTCCCTCCTCCAGCCCCGATCTCATCATACTACATGCGTGACCGGAGTCCGATTCGGAGAGTCCCTGCTGAGGCAGATGGGTATGCGTTTGAGCGTTCGCGCCTCTCCCCAGTGCAAACCCTCCCGAGAAGTTCGGCCTATGACCATCCGCGGGATCCCTATGCTGAGCGGGCGCGCTATGCATACTAAACCTTCTCCTTCACCACCTGGTGAGAGCTGACTGGCTTTCAGTGGGTAGGATAGCCTAAGTGCCATTGGAGTCACAAAAAATTGAACACTAACAGTATATCTCGTAGGTAATCAAGGTAAGAGTCAGCCCTATGTCTACATGATGTGACTGGGTAATATGAATAAACTCACGTTCAAGCTTGTCTATAACAGTAGTCTAGGCCTCCTATTTGTGAGCAGACGAATGGAAGTTGTATCTTCTCGTTCCAGGATGCAGACCAACATGCAGTAGAACTCATACTCAGTTGACCACCTTTCATTGCTCTTGTTGCCTTTTTTGGTTTAGCACAGTTCTGAGATGATATAGCTTAAGTGTGGACATGCTAATGTTGGGTATCTACAGCCTGGTCTGCAGTCACTTCATGATACTGTAAGATCTCAGCCCCCTCCCCCCTCCAAAAATAGTCTGTACATACACTATTTAGATTTTCTTAGAAATGCAGAATCAACTTTGGTGCATGATGCATGTTTTAAAGGTGAGTCTCTTGATTACATTAATGAAACCTAATTTGTTCCCCTCACTGTTATCTTGTATTACTATGATCATTTTAATCCTGTGCTGTGTATTTTCCATTTTAAGAGACTATTGAAGGTCATAGCGTATCTGTATTTGAGCAAGAGCATAATTTCACATGTTAAGAAATTTGGGGAATAAAAAAAAAACACAACAGTGTGATGAACAGATTTTATATTGTTTTCCATGTGGCTTCTGTGTTAAACGTGGTCCAAATATGAACTTGCACAGAGTAATAAGTGGTTGCAGTTTTTTGTTCAGCTATGTCAAACGATATTGTAGACAAATGGTGTGAAATTAAGTTAGTAAAACCCCACTGTATTGCGATCATGATTTATTTTGCTGTGCACACATTCTTGTGATTTTTATCTTAAATCCTGTGAGAAATTAGGCTTCATATTTGCAAGATTACATGGTTTAATAAAGGGTTTTTAATACAATTTCACATTGAAAATTACCTCAGTGGCATATGCTGTCTGTTTTGATTTGTACTACAGTTTAAATGTTCACTGTTTAAACGGTTCGTCTGTTGCTCATTAAAATTTTGATCTAAAAAAAAGAATGAGCTTTATGTGATTATTTCTACTCTGTAAGCCTGGGAACAAGCTGAGATGGTTAGAACCTATTTCTAGCAGGTGACTGAATATTGCTCTGGTTCCATTCGTAATCAGAGTTGGACCTACCAGCTTTATGACCATAACTCAGTCACTACAGCCACCATGTGGACTCATCAACCCACAATCCAACACTCTACCTAAGTTCAATGCGATTTGCCTTTGTGATAATGCTGATCCATTTAAACTGAAAAAATCAGCGGAAAAGGCACACTTTTGTGTCGGGATGTTTTGCGGAGCACATTAAATAGATCCCGCACTTCATAATAAAAGTAGGCCGTTGAAAGACTCCCTTGACTATACAAGTAGGCTGTACATACTGACAATTGATTCATCCAATGAACTTTCAACAAGTTATGAGGCTGATGACGGGTGCGGCTTTGCTTGGCCAATAGGAGAGGCTCATACTGCAGCGGATCATCCTTTGTGGTTTTCTGATGGGCGCCATTTTGATGATAGCACAGAGCAAGCGGAGGGGACAGTGTAACGACACAGTTGGTAATCCGCAAGATAGTAGTTAGCGAGCTACCTGTATTTGTCTAAATATAGTTTGCTCCGAGTCTGCTGAATTTTGACCAAGGCCAGACCTTTTTGTGTACCCCTTGAAATGGCCACTGGAGCAAATGCAACCCCGTTGGGGAAGCTGCACCCCAGTATTGGCGCTAAACGAGGATTTGACTCTGGGCCTGGTGCTGGGAACGGGTTGATGCCAACGCCGGGGCCACCCGTATCCTTCCCCTCGCTACAGGGTTTCCAGTCCCCGATGCCAAACGTATCTTTTCCGCAGCCACATCAGTTTAATGCAGTTGGAAGTTTTCCTACGCAGACTCAACAACCCGCTTCAGGGGCTGGAATGGCCAAAACAGGTAACTATTTATCCGCTGTTGATCTTTTGCCGCACGAGCTAACGCAACAACAGTAGCCAACTAGCTAGCTAGCTAACAATGCTAAATAACGTGGATTAAAGGCCCAACATTAGGCTCTGTCCCTTCACGAAATTGAGACAGCTAAGCTAGCACATTGTAAGATCCGTTACATGTTGACCCAATTTAACATTGTGGCCTGGTATTTTAGAATTGTCATAAGCATTATTTCAATATTTGCATAGTGGTAATTGTGAATGATGAAATTATGTTTATATGGAGGCATTCGTGTTTATGGAGATAGCGACGGTTTGTGGTGTTATTCAGAGAATGTCACGCCGGATTTATTTAGTCTGGCAATTGGGGCCGCAAAGGTATATGCCTCACAAAATATGGACAGGCATAAATATGCCTATTTTTGAATCGCAGAGGTGATCTTGTTTTTCCGATAAACAAGGTCACCCTCAATGATTAACTTTTGAAAAGCGATTTGGCGTGACGCCATCTATAACGTACAATAGAATACGGCTTGTATTGGGACTATTATCGAGGTATCCTAGCATATCCCCTAATTTCCCCAGCAGATTTCGGTCAGAAGAAACAGAGAAAGAGGAGTCGTTGGAGCAGCGAGACACCTGATCAGAAGACTGTGATACCCGGCATGCCCACTGTCATTCCCCCCGGACTGACCCGGGATCAGGAGAGAGCTTACATAGGTAAATTGATTTACAGTATGTATGTTGAGGCAGAATTATGACCTTAAACCTAAAAACAGATTTTTTGAACAGATGACTGTTATTTACATTTGTGTGTGAAGTTCATGTCTCCTTATATTGTGCATAAAAGTATTAGTTTCACACACAGGTCATGTTTGCTGGATTCCCAACAGTTTCAGCACCCTACAAGTATCAACAAAATAAGGTTCAGTTTCCCCAAATATAAGTGCACATGCTCACCACCACATTTCCATTTTACTAGATAAAATTTTGTTCCACATACTGATAATGGCTACTGCTTGACTGTTGAAATTCAGCAATCAATTCTAGTGAGCAACAAACAACTTGTTGATGTGGAGTGTTGATGAAGGTCATTTCTCCCGAACAGAGGTAACATGGTTCTGCTGTGGCAAGTGTTTCTGTGGTCTTAGGGTTTGCATACCATTGGGCACCCATTAGCAAAATGAGTTGCAGTTATATATTAGACACCACTGCTTGCTGTTAATTGTCCTGAGCTGCAGGTCACTCACTGTCTTGCCTGTTCCCTTATACATCATCAGTATCGTTCCCGTGCATGGAAGGGTTGCTCATACTGTCCTAACATGCTAAATTATGTTTTTGTTTATACTGAAATCAAGTGTGAGCAATGCTGCTTCAATGGCAAAAGATTTAACCAGTCATACAGAATTATTCATTAGTTGGTCAATTATTTACATTGTTATGGACCTTGATTCAGCTGTTTAGCCTTGCTTTTTAGGTTAGGGTGTCCAAAAAAAAAAATCAAATGAGTCAGCTCCATGCCTTTCAGCAGCAGTGTAGCACAAACATATACTGCCTTCATGGGCCCTCAGAAGGGTGATTTGAAGCAGATAAATCCTTTGTCAATAACTGAACTTGTTATTGATGTTGTTCACTCATTGTTAATGGTTGGTCTTCCTTGGTATGTAAACATTCATTTGTGCTTACCTTCCGTTGTCACACTTACCTTTTCCTTTGCTCATTCAGTAGAACCCCTAAAATAATCCAAGGGAAGTGCTTTACTATGAAATCGCTGTGAACCACAATTCACAGGGGCTGTATTCATCTCAATGAATCCAGAGTAATCATTTCAGTGACCAGTGAATCTCTGTCAAGTTGGAGGCTGGGGGAGTTTGTCATTATAAATTTCATATTGTGCATGAGATGAGTGATTTCTTTTTTCATTTCCTTCTGAATGTAAGAGTTGCTTCAGTGTAACTGCAGCCCCTCAGCTTTAGATCTACGGAGTGTAAACAGTGACTGTGATGGCGTTGTTTTGTTATTGAACCATGAAAACTAATAGACCTATTGTTGATGTTGACCTGGTGTGTCCTTCAAATGCCGAGCCACATAATACCATATGCTGTAGTTTGTAGCTGGTAGGTAAAGTTTTGTCTTTTTGAAAGAATATACTTCAGTTGTGATTTGCAATAGAAATGGAGTGGCGGGCATTTTTAGGAACCCTGGTCTAGTCATCCAATGACATGTTGCCATATGTTTAATCATGACTGAGAAAGGTGGTTAGTTTTGTGTAATTGAATTAATCAGGAGCCTTTGAGCCCTATGAAATTTAAAATCTTATCTCTGGAAGCTATTCTTCGTATTGGTTAATTTGTTCTCTGATTTCTTCAAATAGGAGTAAGGATTTTCATGCTTTAGAGTTATTCTCTGATAATGAGGTGTTCATTTTATCTCCCCTTGATTTAATTTAACAGACTCATCATTTGCTGTAATGTTGTCTTTGCCTCAGTAATGAATGAGACAGTGCTCCCATGTGAAGGGTGCTGTCTCTCTGATCTTGTTGTGGTAACCACATTTCTCTCCATCCTTGTTTTTCTTTCCTAACCTGAATTCTTCCAGTCCAACTGCAGATCGAAGACCTGACTCGTAAACTGCGTACAGGAGACCTGGGAATCCCTGTTAACCCTGAGGACAGGTCGGAAAAAGATTAAACCCACAAACAGTAACATTTTCTCTACATTCTTGACGTTTTTTTAAGACAAATGTTGATTCTCAGTGTAGTAATGTTTATTAGCCTAAATCTAAGATTATACACTTGAATTAGTTGGCATTATTAGTACTTAGCTAGCTGTCTCTTAGCAGAAGGATATTATTATCTAGTTTGCGCACATAGACATAGCATACTGCTAGACTGAGCGATCTACATTGATCAGCCTTTGGATTGTTAAGTCCATCACTAGTAAAGGTACTTGAAAGTATATTAAATGCACTTATCTATTACATTTACTTGAGTTGATAGGGTGCACATTTTTTATGTTTTGTCAGCTTGTTTTGAAATGGCATTGGTAAATTATTACAAATAGGTCTGTAGAAAGAGTATCAGTCCTGTTGGACATGTTTTGGAGTTAGGGTGGGAAATCTCTGACAGGTTTTCAGTTTGCATATGATAACTACATTGATTAGGTATATAGGCCAACATAATTTTTGAGCTTGAGTTCAGATGTATTTCAGCTGACAATTTGGCAAGTTATTTTGAAGTTATAATGCCTGAGCCAAATTTTCTGAAAGACTTGTCTCTTTTCATTGGATTGCTTTTCAATTTACTTGCCAACTTGACAGTTTACTGCAGTTAATGTCTCCAATTTAGCTTCCTAGTCTTTATGCATCGTGGTTATGTTTTACCGTCATTGCTTGTATTGGTATGTGATTTAGAGTGGTGTGTGAATGTATGAATGTACTATTAATGATGCATAATTAATGTATGAAGATTTTTTTTCTCAACTCTGAACAGGTTTGGGTCAATACTTGTGACTCTATAAATGATTATTTAACCTTCCTGTTAGGTGTTGAGCTTTAGTAAATCTAATAAATTGGCGTTTTTTTGTTTGGTTTTTTCCCACAAAGTTTGAGCAGCTAAAATACCTGAAAAGGCCCTCTTAGTGGGTGTCACATTGTCTATTTCAGTCTCTAGTGTCTATATTTTAGTGACTTTGCATTTTAGATTGTAATAACAGAACTATTTTTGCCAATGGTTAGTGCACATAGCACTAATAAAAAATTTCAGCAGTTAATAGGGTTTACCTGAGACTTGGAAAATTAATAACCATTGGATGTTCCTCATGGTCATTTATGGTTTTCCCGTAACATTTCCACCTGGGGGGCGGTTTCCAGTTTCCCACATGGACTGTTGAGCTCTGGAAGAATCCTGTGTGTATGGCCAGCTTATAACATAGTCTCCATAAGGATCTATTCCCGCAGGAAATGCCGTTGCTCTCAAGAGTGTGTGAGATTTATCTTTGTTAGCTAGAGTCCCTGTCGTCTGTTTATGGTACATAGAGTTTCTCATCATAATCTTGATCAGACATTTCCACAGCGACATAAAAGTTGATTCCAGGACTCTTATAAATCACTCCCCACTCTGACATGAAACAGACCGTTGGGGGTGTTTCAGGTTGTCACCGATGGAAGTTTCAAGCCTAAAATGAAAGACCTCTATTTTTTTCCTACTCTTCCTCTCTGAATTAACGTCAAATGGACACAAATGTGGCTCTCTGATGGGAGAGCTTAGGAAAAAGGTGGACATCTAATCTTAATTCCTTTTTCTCTAACCCAAATTACCCCACGTCAACCTAACCCTTTTTCAAGCACAGAGCCTCCTTAACGCAGCTACACAGGTTTTCAGCATCCACGGGGAGGTATGGACCTCTTCCGCCACGTCAACACCAGACATCTCCCAAAGCCAGCGTTTCTGTTTAGGATTGCGAACTTTACATTGTTTTCTTTTTTCCCTACAACTTTCCTTTCTAGTAGGCCAACAATCCTGTATGCAGGTTTACTTATGGCCATTTTTTTCCTTTGTAGTGGATGCCCCATCAGTATATTGGATTAATAACCAGTATACAGCTTTGATTGCCCCTTTTTTGACTTGAAATTGTGATAAATGGGACTCTTATAAAAATGTCAGCGCAGAGTTTAGACTTAACTTCCATTTTCTTTTGAGTTCACTGCTTTTGCATTGGCCATGTGTTACGTAGCCTATCCGAGGATCTTCTCCTCATAGTTCCAAATTCTCAGAGTACCCATTTGTATCCTTGTCTCCTTTGAATAAATGGGCTATGTTACCCTGAGACGTGTTACTGCTGTTAATCCTACTGAAGCTTTCCAACTTCTAAAGGCTTAGATAGCTGTAGGGAACCTGTTTGATTGTCACTGTTGCAGTTCCACTTCTAGAATGATGCTGACAGTAGCTTTCTTGTCTTTTTCTTTTCTGCCACCGTATTCAGGTCTCCCTCTCCAGAACCCATTTATAACAGCGAGGGCAAGAGGCTGAACACTCGTGAGTATCGTACACGAAAGAAGTTGGAGGAGGAGCGTCACTCGCTCATCACAGAGATGGTAGGACTCAACCCCGAGTTCAAACCACCTGCAGACTACAAGTACGCTTTACTTATTCCTTTCTCTTTCAAATTTTGCTTGAGAACTAAAAGAAATATTCCGTTTTGGGCAAAATACCCCTTTTCTGACTTACCCTGTCCGAGACAAGATGTTCAATGCCATTTTCACCTCTGTATGTCCACTGGTTCAGTTCCTATGGGTAGCATTACATGTTAGCTTAGCATTGAGAGTGGAAGCCTACAAGAGTCAGCCTAGCTCTATGAAAGTGAAAAAATAAACCTTAAAGTAGGGCTTTCCCCATTTCGTTGACCAAATGTTAGTCGATGAGAAAAAAAAGTAACTCCATTCCAGAGCTGCGCCTTTAAGTCTAGCGCTTTTAATTTGGAACAACGGACACAGGAAGTGGCATCACTCAGTCAATGGGGCAGCTTTATGCCAGCTTACACTCCCATTTACACAGTGGATGTATTATCAGACAGGAAAGTGAGGCATTGTTTTGAGAGGGTAAAAGGACCACCCCAAGGAAGTGACATGAAAACTCTCCAGGCAGAGACTCACCTATCATTCATCAACCTCAAACATGATGTATCATCCAACACATGTAAGTAGCTTAATGTTAGCCACCTAGCATGGCCACTTTAGATAGCCCAGATAAATAAACATTGTCATATGCACTATTAGGCTGTTTCAAGCATCCATGGGGACTGGGGAAGCTAAGTTACTTGTCACTTACTGCATGTCTTAATGTGTATTTCTCTCTATAGGCACATCCACTTCAGAATCATTACCACTTTTGCTGGTGTTGTTAACGGATGGCTTGCGTCCTGTCTGTACTTGTAGAATTTATATTTAAAAATTTCATTGTTACCGTATTATATTACTCTGTAATGTAGCACAGTGTTAGGCTACTTAAAACATTCTTTCTCAACCCCGGAAGTCAAACCATTTTCTGACATTCTGACAATATATATTTAAATAATTAAATTAATATCTTACATGTGCGACGGCTCGTCGACTATTGGCTTGAACTAATGACTGCTAGTTGAGTAGGAAAATCTTTGGTCGGGGGCAGCCCTACCTTAAAGCAACTCTGAAGCTGTTTTACTTACAATGTAACACGTGTACATCTCCTAAAATATTTTTTTGGTGTATATTCATCATATGTATTTTAAATACACAATACATTGTGTAAATAAAACAGCTTCAGAGTTGGAGTCAGTTGGAGTCAGGCTAATGACTCCTGTAGACTTCAAGTCTTTATGATAAACTAACACAAAACCAGTGGATATACAGAGGTGAAAATGGTATCAAACATCATGATCTCAGTCTGGGTAAGCTGGAAAAAGGGTATTTTGTCCAAAACCTTGGAGTATTCCTTTAAGTTGAAACACAACCTTTAAACATGCAAGGAACATTTCACTTTCACTTTGCATTTTGTGTTAGAGTATATGTGCTTTGGCCAGGGAAAAAAAAGCTGAATCTATATGAGGTGGTGGTACTTCACTAGCTGGAGGTCGCAGCACAAGACACTTGAATTGGAAAAAAAAAACAGTTCTCCCTCAGGAATGCTCTGCTTAGGCTCTAAATAAATGTTAAACTTGATCATGAGTTTTTGTCCTGGCATGTGCTTCTCCATTTGAGTGTCTTTAATTATACTGTGTTGTAAATTGCCAAAGATGACAGTCGTAGTATTGGTTGGCGTGGAGATTTCTATCCTGTTGTTTGTCCAACCTGATTTGTGACACAGTCATGCTTCTCTGCTCCTTGTAACTGTAATTATTTTTGTATTTCTTGTACTTGTGTCATATAGGCCCCCAGCCACCAGAGTCAATGACAAAGTTATGATACCCCAGGACGAATACCCTGAGATCAACTTTGTTGGTTTGCTGATTGGGCCACGGTAAGACTGACTAAATCTTAGTTTGTGTTCGACTAAGTCTTATGTTTTCCTTTCTCTCCCCCATAATGAAGTAAGATAGGGACCACTTATCAACCCCAGTCTGTTTGTCAAGCATAATACTTAGGATGCCACTTAGCAGACCTTAACGATCTACACACTTTACGTACTTACTGCCCCACTACAACTCTGCATCATTCATTAGAAACTGTACAATTATTGTGTGTATACTTAGATAGCTAAGTAACGGCGAGTATATTCTCAGTCACATTTTCTCACTAGCTCACAACAAGAACATGAGTTTTTTTCCTTTACTGTTTAACCAGTGGTAACACCCTGAAGAACATTGAGAAGGAGTGTTGTGCCAAGATCATGATCCGTGGCAAAGGCTCTGTGAAGGAGGGCAAAGTTGGCCGTAAGGATGGACAGATGCTGCCTGGGGAGGATGAGCCTCTGCATGCACTGGTCACCGCCAACACAATGGAGAACGTCAAGAAAGCTGTGGAACAGGTTAGGACACTGCAGTCCGTGGGACGGGTCACACTGCTATCAAATATTAAACCCTTATTTACTTGTTTTCCAACCAGCCGCCCTGATCTGATGCGTCATTTTCACTGTGTTCACACTTTAAGCATCTTGGCTGATGAGTTTCTTTTATTGTGGGTGGTACACTGCTGACCAAACATCACTTATGAGATGTGCTACATGGCTCATACAATTGTTCATGAGAGAAAATCACATTGAGAGCCTTTTCCCAGGCTCTGCCTAACATGTTGCTTTTTTTTTAATCAAGTTCATAATCAGAGCGGTTATAGTTCACAAGAGGAACCTTGGATATTAGGATAAATTCATTTTTTATTGTCTAATTATTTTATTTTTGGTTTAACTTATTGCACTGTCTTTGCAGCTTGTATCACAATACACCATACATTTTTAAATTTTTAAATGAGTGAGAATGGTTGTACTGTATTTACTTGTTAAATGCAACAACTGTTTGTTAATGATTTTTTTGTGTGTGTGTTGAAAGTGTTGGAAAATATGAAATCGCCTTTAAGCAGTGTGAACGACTGTAAATTAAACAGTATCTGGTTGTTGTGGATCAGTTCAGAGAAATTGATACTGGCGCATTTACTGGATTGTTCAAGTTTATGTGAGCATTCATGCATATATATACTATTTGTCATTAGATTTACATTTTATGCAAAATGTGTATCCACAGATACGCAACATCCTGAAGCAAGGCATTGAGACACCTGAGGATCAGAATGACCTCCGTAAGATGCAGCTGAGGGAGCTTGCCAGGCTCAACGGCACCCTGAGGGAAGATGACAACAGGTCAGTATAACAATTTTTTTAATTGTTTTTGTAAGTTTTAAGATGTCTGGGTGTGTTCCCACCAGTCGTGTTAGTGGTGGTTTAGTTAAACTCTGGAGAGCTTTCTCTTTTTATTTTGGTTCATTTGGTCAGGTTAAAACAATCCCAGTAGAACTCCAGTGGTACCGAATAACAGGACACTGGAAAATGCAGGTCATAGTCCTCTTCCATGAAGTGAGAATGTAAAGGGACTCACTTACAGCGAACAACCCCAAAATTCAAGGATTTATAGTTAAAGAGATATATTTGATAGCTTTATTGTTAAAAAATTTAGTGGCAAACTCCATTTGGACTGATATTTGTATTCAGTTTAATTGATGTAAACACAAGAGAAGTGTTTTTGCCTAAGCATGAATCATCATGCTTAGCTGAAGTCGGAGAGCCCTGGTTTGCTGAAGCAGTATGAACCTAAACAAACCAAACACAAAAATTCAATCAAGTAAACAACACCCTTATTTTTGGTATAAACTTTGTGGCAGCAATTCACTGCTTGCCCATGTCCTTCTATTAGAAAGACACTTCACTGTACACAGAAACTGCTTCCTCTGGTCTCTGTAGGATCCTCCGTCCTTGGCAGAACTCTGAGCCGCGCAGCATCACCAACACCACCCTCTGTACCAAGTGTGGCGGAGCAGGCCACATCTCCTCTGACTGCAAGTACACAAGGTAATAAACACAAAGAGTTGACCAAGTCACAAAATTAGAGCTATTCTGAGAACCTAATCTCATTCTGTCCACATATTTTGCTGTAATTTGTTTTTTAAGGACAGAGAAAATCAAATCAGCATTTTATAAATAAAGGTTTTATTTATTTATTTTTTTTTACATTTGCCAAAAAAGCATGCTCTATATTGAAAATATATTGAAATATGATGGGGAATGGTGGTTACATTTTCTAGAATTTCCAGTAGCTGGCTTTTGAAAACAAAATGTAATGGGTTGGACTTAGCATTACAGCTTAGTTATTTATGCCTAGCCCGTACTGTGTAATCAACACCAGTGAGGATGATCAAACAGAAAGAACATGAAACATTTCTGGCAGGCAGTCTTGTAACAACTGGAAAACAAATGAGATGAAATGATAGGGTACATATCCTTTTGTTTAAACGAGATTGCATGTCTTGTTTGTGAGCATAAACATGATTCACTTTCTTGAGAGCATAGAACTGTACACAGATATTGTAGCTTTTGTATTTAATCACTGTATACCTATTAAGAATTCTAGTGATTGTAGTGATTCATTTCCAATACTTTTAATAATTGCTGCTGTTTGGTTTTCCCTAGTTCATTTGCTGCCCACAGAGCGAGTGGTGGGGAGCCGCCTCAGTCGGCCCAGGACAAGGCTCGTATGGACAAGGAGTATCTGTCCCTCATGGCCGAACTAGGTGAAGCTCCAGTCCCCTCGTCTGGTGCAGGACACACCAATAACCAGGCAGGAGGACCGCGGGCCTCTGGACCCAACAATAACCAGCCACCGCCGGTCAGTCCTTTTCTCATGTTATTCAGTGTGAGATTGAACAAGACCTGGTTTGACAGAGTTTGATGTTAAAATAATGCTCTTTCAGATCATCAGTGTATTTAGCATTTTTTAATAGTGCATGCATAGTTATGTGAAATCCAATACCAGCAATTAATTCTACATTATTTATTCAGTCAAATTGTATCATATCAGTCATGACAAGACCCAATAGAGATAATCCTAGAGCATAGGGCTGTAATATGTAATAGTTTGATTCCCCAGGTTATTCCCCTGGCATTAAACTGTCTCAGTGACATTCCAGACCAAACACCTGACTCTTGTTACTTTGCAGCAGAACCGGCCACCGTGGATGAACTCGGGCCCGTCTGAGAACAGGAACTTCCATGGCATGCATGGAGGACCTAGTGGCCACGG
>OMLF01026318.1:0-16173 GCA_900302615.1 Holocentrus rufus | reverse complement strand
TGCAGGGACTCTTCAGATGTCGTTGGATGGGGTGCCCTTGCTCTTGCGTCCAGGCAGAGGGAAGGCGGACTTGCTCTGAGGCTGCGTAAGGCGGCTGGTCAGCATGGTGAAGGGCTCGATGAGGGAGTTGCGTTCGGTGACGCTCACCTCCCACAGCTTCACCTTCTCGCCGCGCGCCCACTGCTGCGCCGTCTCCTGGTCAACCTGCCGCCGCTCCCGCAGGTCTGTCTTGTTCCCAAGGACTATGACAGTCACCTGACACGCAACGACACGTCGGTTACACTTTGCACGTTCTGGAAATTAGGGCGATTACAGCTCTGATACATGCTACCTAACCAGGAAGCTTGGCCAATAGATATCTTGTTTTTCCCCCAATTTCACCAGTTTAGACTGTTCTGTAGTGGAACGCGACTGTAGGAATGACAGGCAAACCAGCTGAAAATAATCTGATGTAAGTGCTTTTTGTGTATTATATATACGCTGAATTGAGATCTGTTCCTAACCATTCTTTTAAGTGTAAGTCACATCATACATGATGTATGTTTGCTGATAAGCAACATAAACCAAACGCACCTCCTTTTTATCTCTGGACTTGTCGATTTCCTTCTTCAGGACATCCACCCTCTTGAAGGACTCCAGGCTGTCCACGCTGTAGACGAGCACGAAGCCATCTGCCACTGAGTAGTAGTGCTTGGGAAGGTCCAGCCCGTCGTGAAGGCCCCTGGTATCATAGAGCCTCAGCTGTTCCTTCACGCCGCGGTCAGTTTCCACTGAAGCCACATACACATCCTCCTGGGTCTCGCTGGATTCAGAACCTGAAAAACACCAGTCAAATTAAGATAATATGTATATGATCTTCAACTGTGTCTTAAAATCACCCGTTTCACACAACTTCAATCAATTTGATGCTACGTGCCTAAGTTGCCCAAAGAACTGTATTCTTATCAGGGTAGAAAAGCCTCTGGAACAGCATTTGGGACATACAACTCTCCATTGAAACCCTGATTAATCAAACTCTTTAAGGGTTGGCAGCTCCTATTGGCAGGATGACCCATCTCACCTATTCAATTGTTGGGGAAAGTGCTATTAATTGTAACGTGAACTACGAATATAGAGTATAAATAATATTCAAGACAGCCCATAATACTGCTTTGAACGTATAAAGTTTGGTGACCTGAGTTTAGGTGGGTTTCCTTGCAGCCAACCGAGGCATCTAACATCGAATTCAAAGCCAGATTACACTGCATTTGAAATACAGTATGAACATATCCAGATTTTACTTATTTACTGTCATTTGCACGTCACAGCCCCTTTGCAGTCACTTACCAACAGTGTGACTGCCATACAATAACTGCTCCAAGATGGCAGTTTTCCCAACTGCTGCCTGGCCACACACCACAACTTTACAGCCTTTTCCCATTCTGGACCTAAGCAACATGGAGACAAAACGTCGTGCAGTTCAGCATTTCATCTGACATAAATTAAAGATGCTAAAGTAACATTAACATGGATGAGAACTACATTAAAAGAGCAAAAAACAACTCTAACGCTGACTTGCTAGCTATGAGGTAGTGTTATGTTTAGCTAACGTTAGCTAAGAGGCTAGCCGCTAACACTTCAAACTGCAAAATCTTTACAGCAATAACAGTCTAAGGCTAACACCGTCGCCATCTGCACGAACTATCTTTATATTGGGACAAAACATTACGTGAAATATCCTTACTTCAATAAGGCAGATTGCTGTATATCAAGTTTTCAACAGCAGCATCAAAACAGAGGCATCCATTCTTCTCTGATGGGACTTTGACAAGTTATGTTTTCACCGCGCATGCGTGGCTGGAGGAGCTCGTGTGGTTCATAATATTAATATTGATATTGATTTTAATATTAGTTTTAATAATGACAAAATAATAACAATAATAAAACAGTAATAGTTACTGCTGTTGTATATTTAACACAACTGAACAGCAAAACAAACGTTAATATTACACGCCAGAACTTGAATGGATCCACTCAAGTTCGACCAGATATCACTGGTTATTTTTTTTAACTAGGTCATGAAGTTATTTAAATTTTTTTGGTTATTTTAGGTTATGAAATACGTTATGAAATGATCAAGGAGATTGTCGCATAATACTACATTTCCCACGAGCAGACAAAAGGAAATGCGTCACTATCATTCTCATAAGGCATGCTGGGTACTTTCTCTCTCTCTTTCCGGCTGGTACGCCATCATGTAAGCGAGTATTGCTATGCTTTTGTACAAATCATAATCCATAAAAATCAGCCATAATACGTTCTCATCTGTGTGTGTGATCTAAGGTGCCGTTAAAGGACGTGATAATTAGTGACACCGCTTAATTATTTTTAACCTGCAATCTCAGAAATAGCGATTAAAGCCTGTTTTAGGCGAGTGCTGAGGGGCTGTCGGCCGGTAGCCATTGATGCTGTTGTTCAGAACGTGAACGCCTCGGTATTTGTTATTCTCATTAGCAGAGTATAAGCGATGTGTATACACAATTAGTAATTTACACAAGTCGTCATTTCTGTATAATACGAGTCGCTGGCAAGGTAGGGGTGAGAGAAGCGCGACTCTGGTAACGAAGCTAACGTTAGCATGCCAGCCCACACTTACGTGTGTCCCCACACAAGTAATACAAGTGGGGGGAAACTGATTTACACCTCGTATAAGTACAGGACATCGTTATTGGGTTGGCATACTGTAAGGCAAAAGTGCTGCTATTGAATGTAACTTACTTAAACGTTAATGACAGCGTTGAGCTAGCATGCTTCACTTATAATGCGGAATTAGACAAGATCTGAGAAATGCACGTTGGTTGTTGCACCTCCTGATCTGTGGCTCACAGAATGCTTTCCTCTTTATTCAGATAATTCAACATGGGAGCATATAGGTATATGCAGGAGCTATGGCGCAAGAAGCAGTCCGATGTGATGCGCTTCCTGCTCCGTGTCCGTTGCTGGCAGTACCGCCAGCTGTCCAGCCTTCATCGGGCTCCAAGACCCACCAGACCCGACAAGGCTCGCAGACTGGGCTACAAGGCCAAGCAGGGTGAGAGTGGGGAGGGATTTGTTTTCCTAGGTCCATGTCTGTTGAAATGATTGCTGAGAATCTTTGCATGTCTTGAAAGTTGTAATTAAAATGTAGGTGTATTTGTATGGTTAAGGTGTACATGTACAATTGATGGATGTGTCAGTCTGTCATGCATCTGATAGTTTTTCACATATGGAGTAATAGATTAAGATTCTAATGCAACACTGAGATCAGGCTCCATATGTTTGCATTATTGTTGTTGATGGTCTAAATGCTGCTTTAAGACTTAAACCCTTTGGGGTAAATTGAATGTTGGCATATACTACCAGCAGTTGACATCAACAAATGTCAGCCTCATCAGTCTTGAATAACCCACGTCCTTCCAACACTAGTATGCAATCATTGGCTGAACCTGGTGGTTGATCTGTGATCCAAACAGGCTACGTTGTGTACCGTGTCCGTGTGCGCCGTGGAGGCCGTAAACGCCCTGTACCCAAGGGTGCTACCTATGGCAAACCTGTGCACCACGGCGTCAACCAGATCAAGTTTGCCCGCAGCCTGCAGTCCACCGCTGAGGTATGTTCATGTTCACAGTAGCAAGCTGCTTCCTAGATGCCACAAGACACATAAGACATTTTTATTTATTTGGCTAGGTTTCATCTGTGGTAGTTTGTTTGCGCTGGACAACCAACATGGAGCAGTCTATTGTAGTTGGTTCGCTTCTGTTCCCTTCCAAAAACGTTCCAAAAACTGGGTGAAATTGCACAGGCGCAAATGTCAACTTTGACTTCAATATAGTGAAATGAAGTTGGACACCTATCCATGACCAACGTCTTGGACCTGGGTACTCCTGGGTTTATGTTCCCTTTCAGTATTTAACTGCGTTCTCTTGGCATACAAAATGCAATCTCTGTTTAAGAGCAGCACCTGAAGCTCTTTGACAGATGCACATTGAGTTTTGCTTTAGGAGAGGGATTCGTTTCAGGTGCTTTGTATTTACCCCAAGTAGATGTACCAAGATTTAATGCAGTCAAGCACTGAAAATGTGCTGGTGAAATAATTGTTCTCACTATCACTTGTGATGCTGCATTTGGAGTTGGTTTAACAGTTGCCACAGCTTTAAGCAGTGTCTGAATACTGACAGTCTGAATATGCAGTCTCCAACACATGCTCAAGAGGAAATTTTCATGCTCTGCAAGATTGGCATCACAAAACCTAGTGATGATCAGATGGGATTATCATCAGCTAATGATGCTAGCCTCATAATGGGTCAAGAGTGCCCAGCAAAGATAAGACACTGAGTGTGTTAAAATGATAAAGTAGCTGAAATACTGACTGCTTGGACATGCACAGAGGTCCTATATGCCTTGGAAATCCCCAAAAGCTTTGATTTGTGAAAAACAGAAATAAGGCCTCAAGTTGTGAAAATGAGTGTGGTCTTGAAAGCGCTGTTTAAAATTAAAATATAGCACCCAAATTCATCAGTGTGCATCAGCTCTCTCCAACCTCACCTCTACACTTCTGAGGAAAATTCTTTAATGAAATCTAGTTTTAAGGGCTCACCAGGGTTTCTTGATTCTAAAAGGAGTAAAAGAAATGGATAGTTGAAACCAATGACATCTTACTCTATAACATGACAATTCTGAGTCCTCGAATTTCTCCTGTCACAAACTTAAGTGATTAAAGTCATTGAATTTGTTGTTAAAGTGGATGTTGGAACCCTGCATACAGCTGGGGAAACAAATCATGTCCACTGCTGGCTAAATTGTGTGAATAACTGAATTTCAGTGGTGATTTCTTAATAGTGGTGGAATAATAACATCGATAATGCGATGCATTGCAATACTTTGCTCCGGTGATACATTATCAATACACTTGTGCCAAGTATCAATATTTTTATGAAGTACTCTCTGTATGTATCTATTAATGTGGCTGTGAATAATAGAAAAATTACTACGATTGTTTCAGTGAGTATCTACTTTTAAATTAATGTTTATATAATAAATTATTTCAAAATTGGATTTTGTACATACCTTTTTCATAAAACATGCATATGTACTTGTGTATTTCAAAATACTGATTGAGTGATTGATTCCTGCGTTTTGAAAAAACTTCATTCTTTTCCGGTTTTCTTGTAAAGTTACAGATATTGCAATGTATCATAGCTGATTATCTTACAATACATTGCATATCTCAGAATCACCTGTATCATATCATTATCATGGGTAAAATATCGATTGCATCGTATCACAGGTCAACCAGTGATTCCCACCTTTACTTCATAATGGGCTGTTGAATGTTGACACCAAAATTATTTTGGAATGCAAATTTGAGTTTGTCAGTAAGATGGTTGTTTTGGCACCGAGATTCAAAAGCTCTGCACACAAACATTACAATTAACATCAAAAAGAACAAATGTTTATCTTCAGCCTTAAGCTCAATAGTGTTATTAGCCATAATTTTGCTCACATGCAGGTAGAATGTTTATGAAAGCTCTTTAATTATCTCCTTTTTTCTGCCTATAATTATATAACTGTTTCTGTTAAAATGTGCTTGTTAAAATGTGGTGGCCCTCCACAACTAGAAAAAAATGTAAGGAAAATTCATGTGACCTTATTGCGCAGCCCACTCAGAAGAAAAAACAGCTCAATTGTCTATGATTAATATCCAAGCAGGAGCTATTTTTACACTGCAACACCCACAGGAACTGATCTTGTAGTGAACCAACACTGATTGTAATGAACAGTGCAGGGCGAGGATGTAAAGATTGAGGGTTGTTTTTTGCAACATATTAAATCATTCAATGTTAGGGAATATGAAGTAAGAATGAGTTTTTATGTCCTTGAACAGCATACAAAACATACAACATAACAAAATTAGTGCCCTGTCCCCCACCAATTGCAATACTATGGATTTATCCAAATTGCAGTGTCTGGTATTGTCTCTGCACCCACTGGAAATGACAAATGAAATTTGAGTGAAAGTCTTGACTGTTATCTAAACAGCAGGTGTGAGCTGTGTTCACACAAACATGGCATCGTTCTCTCTCATCCTGTTGATGTCCTTTGATATGAAGCAGCACAGACCAGACATAAACATGATGGTGCCACATTATCACATGTTGCTGCCATTTTAACCAGACTACATGCAAATTTGTGTAGTTCAGTTTTTACGTCATTTGAGTACTTTGGTGTAAATTCTTTTACAGTGCCGATTGAAATTGTTGAATAATGTACCTGTCTGCTAAGGCTGAATCTCATGATTTATTGTTCCTAGGAGCGTGCTGGCCGTCACTGTGGGGGCTTGCGGGTGCTGAACTCCTATTGGGTGGGTGAGGACTCCACCTACAAATTCTTCGAGGTGATTCTGGTCGACACCTTCCACAAGGCCATCAGACGAAACCCAGACACCCAATGGATCACAAAGGCTGTGCACAAGCACAGAGAGATGCGTGGCCTGACGTCTGCAGGAAAGAAGAGCCGCGGCCTGGGCAAGGGCCACAAGTTCCACCTGACCATCGGAGGCTCCCGCCGTGCAGCCTGGAGGAGACGCAACACCCTGCAGCTGCGCCGCTACCGTTAGGGAGCGCCTTGTGTGTCTGTACATTTAAGCAAATAAACAGTCCTTTTTATGGTGACCATCTCTTGTCTGTCGTCAATCTGTCAAGACTCATTTCTCCATGCTCAGTTTGCAGTGTATGATTAATAACAATACTGTTAGCAAGCCACAAATAAGCACTTCTCAGGGTTTTACCAATGTAATTTGAAAGCTTATAATCATTTAAAGACTTGAAGCACCTATACTGGGTCTGTGGTGAAGTCAGCATTGACCAAGGTCAACTCAATATTCAGTGGTAAGGAGGGGGTAAGATATCCCTCTTTGACAGATGCAACAAAGCCATCATTGAAGACCCAGTGAAATGCAAGTAAAGCAGTTTGTACACACCCTAGCAGACCCCAGTAAAGGTCCAATCAGGCAGCATCACCAAAGACGATGTAGGTAGCCAGGGAGTTGAAATTTGAACATGCTTACACAGGATGGTGGTTCATCCAGTTTCAAGATAGACTGGTCGTATCTGTCTGTATCAGCATTTTAGTGAATAAACGTGACATGCCATTACTGGGTAGCAGTGTGTGACAAGCATCACGTCAATGCACACGCATGATCTCAAATAGTGGAGGCAGAGTCAAACCAGGTGAAAGGCTTCCTAAAAACAGCAGTATTGAGCAGATATAGAAATGAAATCAAACCACACATCAAAGTGGCCATTACCAAATATAAATGGTTAATAGCCTTGGATATAGGTCAAAACTTATTCCTAGTCAATGGGACTACAAACAACCCATCCAGACAAAAGACAAGCTCTTAGTTGGAACTGCAAGGAGCCACCACCTAGCGACAATACCCATTAGTGACCCTTAATGGTGTGGGATGGATGGTATCAGTTTCTAGGTTATCCTCGTCATGAGGGAGGGGGGCATGTGAGTTCACATTCGGTCTGAGAAAGGTGTAATCCAAGATGTGTTTGGGTCTAAAGAATTTTTTGTATTTGTGTCAAGGGTTGGTGTCAGCTCAGGACATTGGTGTCACACAGAAATAAGGGAAACAAGTTACCAAAAGTACACAAAGCTTTGGCTGAACTCAGAATGTAGCTAGAAGTAGACCCAATTGGTGTGTGACTTAAATGTCAAACTGGAGATTTTTAAGAATACTATTTATAATGATACACACAAAATATATATGTATTCCACAATATGACTTGCAAATAACCCCCCCCCAAGTAATTGTAAACTATTTATTTTAGTAGAACTTATTCCCCACACAAACTGTCAAACAGTTTGCATTACAGCATTGTCAGTCATACATTCTACTAGACTATATTTGTATTCATAGCCATCAAGCATAGGCCTGTCAACAAAGCCACGGTGTGTGCAGAGGCAGAGTGCTGCCATCCAAACACTGTAACGCTATTTCAGGTCAGCAGCATGACAGGCAGCAAACATGGCTGAGTGCACAACTTGCAAATGGCCTTACACCAGGCTTATATGAGACTTTGCATAGGGCGCAGCCACAGCAATAACAAGACAATTTGAATGACAGAATGGGATTTCAGGTGTAAATTTATAGGCTGCTCTATGAGCCGCTGACATCAACGTGGCTTTGCAGGAGTGCTGTTCACCGCAGTGACGTTCTTCTGCCTGCATGGACACATATTCTGTTGGAGACACTCCAGCTCACTGAGGGATCTGTGTGTTATGCAGCTGCCAATCAAGCAGAGGCTGAAAATGACAGGTGGCATTACAATCCTCTCAAAAATGATAAGAAACTAGATAATAAATAAATAAATAAATAAATATATATTCCACAAAATAATTGGGAAAGGGGTGGTTGTCGGATTGTTGCCTCTGGCCTTGTTTGCATCAATTGTAGTATTGAACTCCAATATCTGCAGTCACCACTGGTAAACACAGGTGTTACTAATGACATTTATGAAGGTTCTAGTCCCTTTAACAGCGTCATGGTCCTGCTATTGTTCATGCTGGCTCACTGGAAAGACTCTGTTAAACTTACATGGAACAGAACCTTCATTAATGTCAACAATGGTTCCACACTTTGGTGAGAGGGAATCCCACTGAATTCTAGCTTCGAAATATTAGTCATTAACTGTGCACTCCCATAGCCAGAAAAGGTGGTCCTCATCTCTAATCTAGATCAGTGTGATGTGCACTCATCCAGAATAAAGTGGAAAAGAGGGAAAGGCTGCCATAGTGTCAAAGAAAATCTATTACGGTTAAGCTGCATTTTTCTAGAACTGACAGCTCCTCTGAAATACAGTTCTCACTTGTTAAAGTTCTGACACTGCAGCATGAGTCCACAAAGTTGACATTTCATCTGTTATTGATTTATTATAAGCTGCAGGCTGCACTTCACCATGACATTCCCAGATAAGAGTTCTCCAGCTGTAGGGGACTACTTTCCCTAATGCTTCTAAATTGTTATAAATTGCATAGAAGATATTTTTGTCCCTTTTAAATTTCTCCGTGAGCATATATCTCACATCTTTTGTGCATTTTCATATACATTCTTTTCATCCTTTTTTTTTTGTTTTGTTCTTTTTCCATACTTAAACTTCATAATTTATGTTAACACATAGTGCTTAGATATCCATGTGCGATAGGGCTGGTCAATACAGACAAAATCAAATAACACGATACATTTGACCCAATATCTCGATATTGATATTGTTGGCATTACCACTGGTCTTCACATGCAAGCTTTTTTGATAAACAGTCAGTAATGTGGGTATATTGATAAAATATTGATATGTTTCCCAACCCTAATGTGCAGTATCCTAAAATCACAAAATGTTTAGTACATTCATCTTGAACTATAAACAATTTACTTGCTTGGTCCTACAACTGGATAGGAGGTCTAGCTTGCTAATTACTCTCCCAACAGGCATCATTAAAAGCTTCTTATTTATCTTATTTTATCATATATGAAGCCATACTGCATGAATCTGATAGGTCCTAACAATGTGTGAATTGTTAAATTGAGCAGTGTTTCCCTGTAGTATTGTGTAAAAGAACTGCTTTTGAGTCGACTGAGGACACAGAAGGGTGGAGTAATAACGTGAGTCATTTATAGCACTTGCTCATGTTACTTCCACATTTCAGCACTATTGTCTATACAAACATTAGGCTGGAGGCAGCAATCACCTTTGACCCAGTGACAAAAATGCATCCCCCTCCAGAAAAGGGAAAATAGAGAGGGGGAAGCGTAGCATGGGATCGCTTTGCTCTTGAAAGCTTTCAGGATGACGGCCAAGGAAACAGGAGCTGGGATCGAGACCGCCTTGGGAAATGCCTTGCGCTGCATCTTTGTGCAGCCCGTCAGCCAATTCCCGGATACTGTTTTGTGATGGAGCGGGAGACTGAAGCATTTCCATGTCATTTTAACCCAGTGGGATGACTGCCAGGTTGAGCTATCAGATGGAAGTGTGGGGGAGAGAACAGCACTAAAGCCTTGCGTCTGTTAAGCCTTAGAACTGGATCCATTTGCCTGCTACCTATCCTGTTTTAAAAGTCTCCACTGCCATCAAATAGCTGCATGTTTGAAAAGTCTTATAAGATAATATGCTAAGAAATAACTGAAACCATTTTAACTTGAAACAGCAGGTAAAGGTGTTACAAATAACATTAATGAAGGTTCTGTTCCATTTAAATGAAGCAGAGTCTTTCCAGTGAGCCAGTATGAACAATAGCCAGACCCTAGCTCTCTAAATGAAACAAAGCCTCATTTATATCATTAGTAACACCTGTGTTTACTTGCGATTTCATGTCAAAATGGCTGCTGTGACAAAAGTCTATTGGCAACTAAATGAAGAAATAGTATCAGTCTTTAAAGTAGTACTCCAGTGTTGTGGGCAAAATAGCCTTTTTCCAACTTACCCAGACTGAGGCAAGATGTTCAATACCATTTTCAACTCTGTACATCACTGGTTTGGTTCCTATGGTTAGCATTCATGTTAGCTTAGCATAAAAAGTTTACAGGAGTCATTTGCCTAGCCCTGTCAAAGTGAAAAAATAAACCTTACAGCAACCCCGAAGCTGTCTTATTTGCACAATGTATCGTGTATTTGAAATACACGTCCTGAAATAAAAAAAAAAGAAAAGAAAAGAAAGATCATTTAGGAGAAGTTAGATGGTAGGAACTACAACCATTATAGTTCATACCATCTAACCTCTAAAACAACTCTCGTTAAAAAAAAATTTATAAGGCAGCTTTGGAGTTGGAAAAAGCGTATTTTGCCCAAAATGTTGGAGTATTCCTTTAAAACTTATTTCCAGTCAACCCCTTTTCCATATACAGTTTTAATCTTTACTACACTGACTCTTAATGTAGGTTAGAGTCAGTAAAAAGCGCATGCTGGATGAACTGCCTCATTAATGAAAAGATACAATTAAGTGGAAAATGTTATCAATCGCACTTTAAAGAGTTCAAGAGGTATTTTTAATTTTCAGTACCAGCCTTGTGTAGATTCACTGACTTACTCACTGGCAACACCTGAACCCTTCTCCACCCACATTCAGGTTTTTCCTCTTTGTATCAGTAAACAAGTGAAATTACTGAAAATATTTGAAAAATGTCTGAGGGCAAAACAGCAACTGCTGTGCTTTGAGTTTAAAATGACTCAGTCAGATTCAGTTGTAGACCCGGTAATAACTTCATTGATAAGAAATTCACAGGCACCATGCTTTGAATCAAAGTGGGCTGTGGAAAGAGGGAAAGGACTAATTTTTCTCAATTAATATTCTATGGTCTTGAATTAAACAGAAATATCGGTTTCTTCAGCTTTGTTGCTTAAGTTTTTTTCACTTTTCAAGCATTTAAAGCTGGCATAATTTGTTTTCTTTAAATGAAAATGAAATGGAAAAATGTGCAATATATTGGTGCTTGTTGCAAAATGTGAATTTAAAGCAAAACTTTCAGTATTTGTTAAAAAGTAGCAGGAGACATGTTTTTTTTTTATTATTCTGCTTTCCTGTTTGCTTTACCTTTGGAATCTGCCTTGTTTTGTGCTTCTAATTTAGGTCACAGGAGGAAAAAAAAACAGTCTGCAGGCTGTAATGTCACTAGTTCCTGGTTTGGGGCAAACAAGTTGCATTACTGATTGCAGAAAGACAAAAAAATAAAACACTTTTACACAGTTTTAGAAAATTGTTTCTGTAACACAATTGGTAGGGTAAGACATTCTTTAAATTCGGTCAATTAGAATCAAAGTGAAACTGTCATTTGTGGGAAAAAAAAACATTCAATCACTCTGCAGAATAATTGGACCATTCTTTTCAATTTTAGATGGAACGGAGTCCTTGAATTAAATGGACGCTTTGTATTCTGCTCTATTCTTTCCTAAAATATATGAATATTGTTCGCAAGACAGAATGGCAATGATGCACCTCTAGAAAGTGGATGAATATAGAGAGCAGAAGTAAACAGAGATGAAATCTGGTGAATCATAACAAAGGTAATGTAATAGGACAGTACAAAAAAGATGTAAATGAAAACAGAGCAAATGAAGGTTCTAACATGCATAGATTAAGAAGATTAGAAGTTGTGCAAAATAGCTGCAGTAGTAACAGATTTTGTTGAAACCAAGAAAAAATAATTGTATGAAAATGTATTTGTACCATGAGAATATTACATTAAATAAATTAATGTTCTACACAGAATTTCGTAAAATTATGCAATATATATGCAGTATCAAAATGTCAATATATATGCAGTATATAACGAATGGCAGGAAGAAAATGATTTGTTGTTGCACTCCATCCAATTCCGTCCTCTAGCAGTTTTAACTTGATTTTTTTTTTTCACCATTATAATGAGCCTCATTCAGGGCTAAGATAATGTATAATAAATAACATGTTTGTTTTTTTTTCTAGATCTGGATTCTAAATAGATTTTCTGGCAATTTCCTACTTGGTCTCTCGTCTCTATTACAAAGATAAAAGATTAAATTTGGGCTCATTTTGACCAAGAAATACCAAGTGGCACGTGAATATTCAGCGGATCCTCACGGACCCACTGATCATTATTATTACTGTCAAGGATGTTGTACGTGTCAGTTGTCCACTTTGAGTGGTGAAAGTATGTCAGTGGGTTACATTGACACCAGTGCAGGGCTGTGCGGAGGGAGGAGTCGGTGAACTGGGTCACATGGTTGCACCATGATCGCCGCTAGAAACAGTCCTTGCTAAACCAGTCTTGGACAGCGCCGCATTCTCAGCTTTTCCTACACGATCTCTCACTGGAATACGTCGTATTTTTCTAGATCCACGGCAACTGTACTGAAAGCAGACGTGCTGCTTGTTTTCAAAGGAGAACCGGAGCGACCGTCACCTTTCGTGCACGGTCACCAGCGTCGTCGAAATCCCGTTTCAGAAACTTAACTGCTCAGGCTAGGTTTCCTGTTAGTAGGATGTTTTAGTAATTTCCACTTAACGGCCTTGTCATTGACAATCAACCGTAGTTTGTGCCATAGCTAGGTTATCAGGCGAAGTGATATTCACTCTGTCATTGTTCTTCAACTAGCAGATATCAGCGACTTTTCAGTTGCTGAACACTTAAAACAGAAAAACGGCTTCGGTACTCAGGTAGCAAAGGAGGAGGAAAACCCCAAAAGTAGCAGGACATGGAGTCTACAAAAGCTGGTAAGTGTGTTGAAACATTGATTCAATGTACACATTTTATGTTGCAGTTTGTTACAACAGGCTTGCTGTAGCTAAATTTTGCCACTGAATTCGATGCAATGGAAGAGACCTGAAAGTAGCACGCCTAGTCATTCGTTGAAATATTCGGTCTCTGCTTGTAAGATTTACTGGTTTTCATATTGTGAATTATAAAGATATTTAAACGTAACACCTGTCAAGGCTTTGACAAGGTACACGTTAGAGGTTTAAACGTGTACTGCTGTGTTAAATTAAACTGGGTTAGGAGTGCCACTGGAGCTGTTGTTATTACCGAACCAGTTGGCCCTCACAGCACTGCAGTCGTCTCTTCTCACATGGACCGGTCAGCCTAGCCATGTGCACCTGTGTTTACGCTCCCCTTGCGTCGCCGCTGATTGGCCGCGAGTCGCCGTGACGTAGGCATTGCATAATTTGTCCTCGCGAGCTGGTGTGGGGTCTCACCGCGGATACACGTGAGGCGTCTCGCAGCAGTGCTCGGTGACCCAGTTTTCCCGGGGAAAAAACATGCCTGCTCCACGTGGGGGCGTGTTTATGGAGAGAGAGAAAAAAAAGAAGTAAAGCTGTGGTGCGTCCAAGTCCCAATGGCTATACGTGATTCGTGCTTGCAAAGATAAGTAGAGGTATTTAAATAGTCTTTAAATAGAAAAACACGAAATTGTTACTTGTAAGGACAAAAACATCAACTTTAAGCGGATCGTTTCTAGAAAATACTGTTTAGATGATAAACCGCGGACCCATATTCCTTATACTAGTATAACCGTGACAGCTTCAATGAACCAGTACAGTCAAATATGAGGAATGTTACATTCATTTTATTAACTAAATGAACGACTTCATGTAAGTCTTGACGACAGCTTCAAATTGCCGCTATAGTGCACAGCTACTATCATGTTTCCAAACTCTTCAATTGTACAGTGGCGTTTTCACGAAGAACGTTAATGCAGCGTTTTTTTCAAGAGCCTAGTTTCAAGCCACGTCAAGCCCGGTAGATAAGTCAGAACAAGACCGGACATGCGGAGATTCAGCCGTCACAGTAAAAGCCGAAATGTCTCACTTTTGAGCAAAAATTAAGGTTTCTCTTAAGGTTGCGCATGATGAAAATCGTCAAATGCTGACCAAAATCAATGCATATATATGCAGACTGATACTACAGTTGAGAAAGCTAGTTTACAGTATCGTATGGTTTTAGGAGTTTCAGTAATGGCTTTACTTTGAAAAATGTGTCCGGAACTGTGGAATCTATTCTATCTGGCTTGGCCCAAGTTGGTTTTACGGTGTTGATTGATTGGCACACCTCTGTTATCTAACACGGAAATATTTGAAATATGTAAAATAAACACCATCCAGGTACCTCCCATTTTGTAGTGTTTGACAGCTTTGCGGGGCGGTTAAGATATCAAATTAGTTTCATTCACTTTAATTATGCCTTTAATGCCATGCTGTTGTTGACACAACTGTAGTATATACCATTGCTTCTTTACAGATATTACCTAATGGCCAGTGTACCTTTTTTAATTACAACTGATAATGATGTTTTTTCTTCATATTGGAAATAAATTGCTGTACAAATACTTAGTTGACCTCATTCCCTTGACTATATCAAACATTAAAAAAAAAAGCTACACATTGTTTTGTTTTGTTTTTTTCAATGTCAGCATTTGATTAAAAAAAACAAAACAAAGAAACAATGCTGAACACAGAAATCGACCCATTTACTAAATGTATTGACTCCTGATTTGAGATCAATGTGTATTGGTTATATTAGTATATGTTGTCAGACCAAAAAATAAATGGCCTATTTAGAATAAGTCTAGACCCACTTGTCATGAAGCCTGTATGTGAGTGGATGCATGGCGAGGCCAGACTACTTACTACACACACCCTTGTGAAGCTGGCATTATGTAATGCCTGTTATCTAACCATTGAGAATGGGAGAGGAAGAAATCAGGTCAGCCTATGTTGAGTGGAAAAAAAAGGCTCAGCAGCAGCCTGTCTGGTCGGCTTTTCCTGGCTGAGGACAGCCGCTCTAGCAGGAAACTGTGGCTTTCATATTGTATTACACTCTGCCCTCTTTATGTTAGCAACTCAGCATGTTGGTTCCACATCAAAGCCAGGCATTAAGCCTTCTCTAATTGATGATGATGATGATGATGATGATGATAATACAGCTCTATTTTATTGATCTGTGTCGGGGAATTTCTCTTTTCACTTGATACCGCAGTTTGATTTGTAATGAACAGAAGAAGAGCTGGGTAGTTAACAGTTATGTGTAGACAGTGATAGCCACCAAGGCTGAAGAGACAAAGAAGAGAGCACCACCCACAGAAACTCAAGCTACATGAAAAAAAAAATTCCAAGGAAAAACAGGTCACAGTTACCGCCCACACTGACAAGTGATTTCTGGGAAGTGCAGTGCAGAAACACAGCAGCAGTGAGCACTTAGCACCAAAGATGGAGACAAAATAAAAAAAGAAAGAAAGAAAATAATGACTACAACTTCATGTGCCATGCTATGCTCAATTTAAAAAGGATGCAAGTTATGAAACCTGTCATGGTGTGGCACTCCTTTCTTTCTGTTAAAATATTCAAATATTGTGTTTTTTTTCATTATTATGGAGATTAAAGAAAACTCAAAATAATTGATCTACATTAATTACATCACAGAAGCTATCAGGACTAATGTTCCTTGCCCTTTTCTCATTTCCCCACATCATTTTCCTGTTCTTCCCGCTGTCATGCACCAGGGGGCGTAATAGCCTACATCAGCTCCTCCAGCTCAGCATCCAGCCCGGAGTCCTGCCACAGCGACTCCTCCAATGGCAGCTACCAGTCGTCCTCTCCGCCCCATGCCTCCTCACCGAGCCGCCG
>OMLF01026317.1:17422-47601 GCA_900302615.1 Holocentrus rufus | reverse complement strand
CACATTTACACACTTTAAGGTACATATATGTACCTTGTGTTGTAAGATAAATTGAAATGTTTAAAAATTTTTTGTTTTTTTTACATCGTATATTAATTGCCATGATAGAATAGCCCTCAGCAAAGTCCTGTGCCTGTCATCTGTATTACAAGAGTCAAAGGCTTTTATCATATCACTTGAAAAGATGTCTACAAATTTGTTTACAAATTTAAACTTACAGCATTGACAGAATTGTAATGGAAATATCTGAAAATATTTTAATATCGAGTAGCCAATAACTCATAGAAGAACAAGAGCAGGCCAAGGCTGTGGAAGGAGATGACTTCATCCTGTTGTTTATGAAACCATTGTTCAGTATGGACAGCTTTCTTTCACCAAGTGTAAAGCTGTCTGCCTGTTGTTTTTTTCCATTGCTTAGTGGTCCAGGTTTCAACTTGCATCACTGTTGCTGTGCGGTTTGACTGTGTGTCTTGTCATGGTTTCCCAGCAATTCAGTCAAAAAGTTACTAATAGTTAAAGGTAAGATCTTCTCTAAAGCTACTGCATACTGCCTGTGGATTAAGTTTTATTATGTAAGTATCATCTTTATACTGTTGAATATATAGTTTGAGTGGTTTGTGTATATTCTCAATACTTTTCAAAACTGTGGCTTGAACATGTTACAACTCATCAAATTCTCTTACCTCATGCGCACAAGCTATTGGAAACTTAATTTACACTGAAGACTGACTCATTCGTCTGCTCTACCCATTCACACCCATTTTTCTGACCTTATTCACAATATTATAAATTAGATTATCAGCATTTTATCCCCAGTATATTAATTTTATCACTTATTAGTTATTGATGAAAGACTGAAGACTGAAGGACAAAGACTAAACAAATAGATTGTAACATCCATCTACTGCAAACCCTTTATATTCTCTCATTTTGAAGGCTAATATACTTGATTTCATTATTTATTCTGGCTGGCTTGACGCTCATCCGGCTCCGATTTAAACTTCAAGTCCCATCATGCACTTCGGGTCAGTGTCTTGACACAGAAACAAACCGCGTCAAGCCAGGCTGAACAAGACCGGTAGTTAAATTATCTGTCCTTCGAAATAAAATCATTGTCGCTTTTGGGGAGGCGTAACTGTATTGCACTGTTGTACGATACATCGTATTTCGGAGTTTTATTTTGAAAAGTTAGCGGAAAATCTCTTTTGAATTTCCGTTGGCTTGACGTCAATTAGGTGAGCGAGGGCAGTCGATGTAGTTTATAAACGCCCGGCGCTATTGACAGGCTGGCTCATTGCTGCATGTCTCACGGTGCTCCCAAACCGACCATGGCCTCTGTCTCAGATCCCTGCTCCTTCTCCTCCTTCACCAAGTGCGTTACGAAGCACCTGAACCTCAGCTACCATGTGGACTTTGACAGTCGTGTTCTCAAAGCCAAGGTGGCGCTCACCGTTGAAGTCCTGGAGGACCATTTCTCTTCTCTGGTAAGAGTTCTCTCACTGTTTATTAGCCCGCAGGCTAAAGCTCATCCAGTCTGTATGGACACAATGTATTGCTACACACGGGGGTCCCACCGCCGTTTCTGCGTGACAGCTACTGGGACCCGCTGCTTCATGTTTCATTTTGTTTTTACAATGTATCCGGTCTCTGAAAGGACAATAGCAAAAGCAAAATCACTGATTAAGACGGCGATTGTTTTTTTATGACACTTCTTTTATACAGTCAGATCGGTCTCTATTTATAATAGCACAGATGGCAATTGGCATCACCTCTAAAATGTCTTGTTTGGACAGAACGTCACGCCAGACTCAATGCACACGCCTTGTAAAAGACAAACTAACGGTATTTGTGAATCATGATGAGCCACTCTTCAAATCAGCCCACATCAAATACAACAAAGCAGCACTTATTTCAATAAAATGTCAACTTTAAGAATTGATTTCCTTCTAGTGTTCTTCTACCAGAATACACAGCGGAGGGCGGTAGCGAGCAGCCTTAAACTGATGCAACAGCTCGGATTTTATGAAAATAAGTGCAGACTGACGATTTATTTGGATGAGGCATTTTCCAGAGTCTCTTAGCTATTTAATGAAGTTGTTACCTGGTGTTTTACAAGCTCTGTGTTTAGCTGAAGTAAGTCATCATTAAATTGCCAGTTTTTTAATGGACTTTGGTGTGACTTTCCATGCAACATGGAGTTGTCCAAGTCGTCTTGGACTTTGACTGCACAGCTGAACTGGTATAGTCAGGAAGGAGTGTGGACTTTAGGTCAGAGTTTGACAGAGTAGGTGTTTTCCTTAGTGTGGAGCAAATACACAACAGCTTCAGAATGCGGATAGTGTTATACAACAACGACAACAACAAACACCTTGTCGATGTAATCACAGTGGATTTTCATAACTCTAATTTGTAACTTATGCCTGTAAACCACATGTTGCCCAACTGCAGTTTTTGCCAGTGTGACTTCTTCTTCTCTTTCCCCCATCTACTCCCCACCTTCCTGCAGACATTAGACACAAGAGATCTGAATATCTCCAGGGTGACAGCCAATGGACAGGAGGCGAAGTTTGTCATGGGGCCGAAGCACAGCTTCATGGGGACCCCTCTTGAGATCACCCTGCCCTTTGAGCTCTCCAGGTGACAGAAACATCCTTTTCACCTCTTCCACTATAACAATTCCTTAGGATGAGTTATTCTGTCTTTTGATCAAAAATGAATCCAGAGCACAGACAAGGGATGTAATGAATGTTGTTACGTTGCTTTCCCAATCCCATCAGAGGACAGCATGTGATCATGGAGGTGAGCTACGAAACTGCCCCAACTGCGTCTGCCCTGCAGTGGCTCACGCCTGAAATGACCGCGGGGAAGACACAGCCCTACCTCTTCAGCCAGTGCCAGGTATTACCACTTCTCATGCATCGTGCTCTGCAGTGCCTCAGTCAACACCACAGAAGACATCTAAGCAGTTTTTTATCACAGCAATCTGTGATACAATCAGTTACATGCTGTTGCACAGACATCTGCCCGGGATCGTTCGTCAGCACATCTACATTTCCTGTAGACATGCCCAGGCATATTAACCACAAGTTCATATTTATTTCAAGTTCATATTTATTTAGAGCCCAAAATCACTGTACACAGTCTCAAAGGGCTTTACAGGCCCACAGTTTACAAGAAACAGAATAGGACGACACCCCCTGACTTAACCCTCATATCGGGCAAGAAAAAACTCCCCAAAAAACCCACAGTAAGGGAAAAAGGGAAGAAATCTTGGGAAGGACCACGGAGAGAGGGGGCCCCTTCCTGGCCAGCCAGGAGTGCAACAGGTGCCGACCAACCACAAAATTTCTTTAGTTTGAACACCCGTTAGCTGAAAACTGAATTGCTAAGTCAGCAGTGGTTCAGCTTGAGATTCACATTTAAAACACACTGATTTGGACATTTCTCCCAACACTTTCCTGTGCCTCCTACCCATAAGTTTTTCTCCTCTCGCCACCATCATCCTTCCTCTTTTAAATTCTGTGCATGTCCAAAGGTGCAGTCTCGAGTTGATAAGCTCTGTAAGAGAACCTTGATCGCTGGTTTTCCTCTTACACTCTGATGGACCCTAATGGTTGTAATGGGTTTATATCAGTGGTGTTTCATGTTTAGAAACAGGTTTGTGACCAGATGGTTTGATTCTCCAGACTGACTTGAAAAATGTGGGTGGAGAGAAAGTAAATAAGAAGCGCTCTCCTCTCCTCCCAGCAGTTACCATCAAGTTGCCCTTGAGCATTGAACCCACAGCTGCACCAGTGAACCTGCTCAGTGGCTGCCAGTAGGAGAATGTGGCTGCACTGGGCAGCTTTCAGTGGGAATCTGTGCAACTGCAGGATGTGCTCAGCTGAGTTTACTTTGATACATAAAGGGTAAAATGTAGAAATAAAAACCAATAGGGGTGTAGTGATTTGCACTGAAACCAAAAGCAAACGTTTTTTGCATGATAAAAATACAGCCAACCATTCATAGTGTAGAACATTCAACAGTGCTTTTGATTAATAATAACCTTAGCTCTAATAATTGACTTTTCCACAAACTGCATGCAAAGGCTTTCTGTTGCTATAAAGCCCCATTCAACTTTTTATGCTGAATTGTCAGTATAAGTTTAAAGTAAAGAGAAAGAATTCGAATTCTGGGTCAGTTCAGTTGTTTCAAGTTTAACTGTGATACAAACCAAACTGTGGCCTAAAAGCTGACATTCAAGCGGAACAGTGAAAAGGGTGAACAGTTACACCCCTATAAACAAGATACTGTTTGACTCCATCTAGGCTAACCACTGCAGGAGCATGATCCCCTGTCAGGACACGCCCTCTGTGAAGCACACCTACTATGCCCAGGTAACACACACACAGACCTTTTCTGCACTTTTTAAGAAGAATGCAAAAATGCATCCTCTAGCTGATGTTTTTTTTTTTTCGTTATCCTTATAGGTGATGTACAGAAATGTGTACTGTATAAACTCAACTCAGCTTTTCCCACAGCAGTGTGACTGTGTTGTGTGCTCGGCCTCAGGTTTCTGTTCCCAAGGAGCTGGTGGCGGTGATGAGTGCTGTTCGTGACGGACAGGAGCCCGACCCCCAGGACAGCAGCCGCATCATCTACCGCTTCAGACAGCCTGTCAGTCTCTCTTTTATTGAGGCTTTGCTGTTTCCTCACAAATCTCTCTGCAGCCATGTCTGGTGCCATCATGGAGGTCCACTGAAAAACTGAACGTGTGCAGTCAATAGCTAAATATGTAACAGGCTAGAAAATGAGACATACCCGGAAAAACAATGGTGGTGGCAGGCATGTAGGTCAATTCAATAATGTTAGGTAGTAGGTCCAGATTCATTTAAGTGTTATCAGTAAAACTTCTGCTAAGATAGATTTGTTTCAAGATTAGGCTAAATTAGCCAGCAGGCTAACTTAGCAAAGCCACTGATGTTTACATGCTAACATGAGGTTAGCTGTCCAACAATCTGATATCTGAACACAAAATCAATCAATCATGAAATGATCAGTTCCCAGTCAAAAGCAGCAGAGAAGTTAAGCACAACTATTTGTTCTGTTAAGACAGAAAAATCAGATGTTTAGATACAAGACGAGCTACCTACAGTCACAGCTGAGGACCTCCAATATGGCCACCAGGATGTGTTAGCTGAAAGCTGTTGTACATGTCTTTCCATAATGTCAGTCTGTGTTGCTGGCTGTTCAAAGTACAGCAGCTTGTTGATGATGCAATAATAAGTTTATCAAAGCTATTAAGCACCAGCAGGTCAATAATAGGTGTTTAACAGCAGTAAACATTTTAGTTTTAGTTAGTTTAGTTTTAGTTTTCCCTTTCACCTGTACCCACTGACCTTTGACCCCTCCCCAGGTGCCCATGCCCTCTTACCTAATTGCCATTGTGGTGGGAGCTCTGGAGAGCAGGTACAAACACACTCTGCCCTAGACACCTCAAAAAGTTAATTGATCTCACAGCCTGCTTAATAAATGCTTTTTCCCTCCTTCGTTTACAAGAGAGATCGGGCCGAGGTCTCGTGTTTGGTCTGAGAGGGAGTATGTGGACAAAGCAGCGTTTGAATTCTCTGAGGTGAGTCGCTCTCCACCTGCAGTTACAACAGACCCTGATTCATTTTCATCGACTGAAATGCCAGTACATTTGTCGACTAAAATCACGTGCCATTTTAATGGGTCAGTAATTGACTAAATCAAATTAGTATGGCTGAAATGTTGCTTAATTTAGAAGCCATCAAAAGATTAATTTCAGTGGTCTGACTGCTGCAGGTTTCTGAAAGCTGATGCCAGCAATTTTGGTTTGAAGCAGACAACAGCTGATGTTTCATGCCAGTATTCAATACCAACTACTCTAAAGTTGTTATTAAGGAGTTGTATTTGTCACAGTGTGTGAGCCGTGTGTATTTTCCTCTCAGACAGAGACCATGCTGAAGACAGCAGAGGACCTGGCAGGGCCCTATGTGTGGGGTCAGTATGACATCCTGGTGCTGCCGCCCTCCTTCCCCTACGGGGGCATGGAGAACCCCTGCCTCACCTTCGCCACGCCCACCCTGCTGGTAAGGATGCAGCTCATACCCAGACAGAGGCAGTTTTCATCCAAATGTTAACTGCCATGTTGTCCATACTTTGTTTCTAAAGAGCAAATGTCCCATGGAAACATACAGGATCTGAGCTTTTCTAATAACTTTTTTTGGTCTGGTCTTGCAGGCAGGAGACAAGTCCCTTTCAAATGTAAGTTGCCTAAATACCTTTTCTGTGTTCCTACCAAGGCATGGTGATTGTGCATATCTATGATCATGAGAATGCTGCTGACCCATGTGTTCATGTGCTCTGGATCTTGGCAGGTCATCGCCCATGAGATCTCCCACAGCTGGACAGGCAACCTAGTGACCAACAAGACCTGGGAGCACTTCTGGTCAGCCACAGCGACACGTTGTCGACACAAATAAACAGAAATGCCTGACCAGGCGTTTCTTTACAGTAATAATTCTGATTTTTGGTTTGTTGTTGAACAATAGGTTGAACGAAGGTCACACCGTGTACTTGGAGAGGATGATTGGCAGATCTATGGAGAGCGAGCAATTCAGGCAGTTCAAAGCCATGGGAGGATGGAAAGACCTGCAGGATTCGGTGAGAACATATTTGAGTATACTAATTTGCTCAGTTCAGAGCCGGTCCTGACCTCCCTGGGGCCCTAAGCATAATTATTCTAAGGGGCCCTCCTACCTGACCCGTGAGCCATATAAACCATATGCCATTTCCACACAGTCACATCTAACACCAGTCATCCCACTACAATCCTCCCTCCTATAGAACAGTTTTCTCCATCTCTCAGTCTAAGAATAAGTAGACCTATACGCAACAGAATGAGATTTAAACAAATTTATTGAGTAGATTGAAGTAAATATTAACATGAACATAAATAAGAAATTGTAAAAATATGAAATGTAGAAAATAATAAAATATGACACTGATTTGGCTCTGCTGCCTGGTAATTAGTCTAGTACTCACAATATTATACAATTAGCTTTGATTATATTATGTAAAAATAAGCCTATTGACAATGGCTGCATATATATGTCTTGTCAATTGATTTCTTTCCATCTTGCATTAGTCCAGAGTGACATTCTTGAAATGACACTTAAAGTGTTTAAGGGAACTTAGTAAGTTTATGCTGATTGTATTTTACATTAGCTACTTTTTACTTAAAGTCATAATCTGTGACATTTTCATATAAAAAAATGTCCATTTGTTCATGATTCAGCCTGTATCCAGTTCATGAAAGCGTTGCAGTTCTGAACACCTGGTGTGTGGCAGCCCTTTCTTGGGAAAAATCTTCTAATGAACAGGAGATTATGTATTGTACATTTACAGTGTGTTTAGAATAAATAAATCAATCCAAGTACAAAGATGTCTGCTCCAGTAAAATTTGAGCCAAATAACAGTCCCAAACCTTTGTCACCCAGGTTAACACCTTTGGGGCCAACAATCCTCTGACCAACCTGGTACCCAGCCTGCATGAGGTGGATCCAGATGACGCCTTCTCCTCTGTGCCCTATGAGAAGGGCTTTGCTTTGCTCTACCACCTGGAGGAGCTCATGGGTGGTCCGGGTGAGATTACACTCATGTTAAATTAACTGTAAAAACCAATTACCATTACAAAACATCCAGTTGTCAGCATATCTAAAGCAACTTCTATGGTCTAATTTGTCATTGTAATGTTGTGTTGGTTGACTTTTCCAGAGGTGTTCATGGGTTTTGTCAAGTCCTATATCCAGCTGTTTGCCTACAGCAGCGTCACCACAGAGGAGTGGAAGAACTACTTGTTCACCTACTTCAAAGACAAGGTTACTAACACTGTTTCACACTAGTGTTTTACTTCAATAAAGTAACAAGCTTGAAATGGGAAGGTATCCATTATTATTATACCTAAGACCTTTTTGTACAGACCCAATCTCACATAGAAATGTCCTGTCATTTTTAATGATGGCAGAGATCATCAGTAATTTTAATGCCAAGTGAATCTGTCATGACTGTAATTATCTCCCTGAAACAACAGTGTCAGGAATGGATTTGTTTGTTTTCTGTAGGTAAAGCGCATTTCAATAGGACCTCTTCTCTTCTTTGCCTGGCAGTAGTGATCCAAAGAGTCCAAATAGTCGCTGCAGACCCAATGGTCTCCACGACTTTTTGTTCCTATTAATTATTTAGACCCACATAGAGGAGAAAATGGGGCCCATGTTCAAAAGTACCAGAATTATCCTTTAAGCCAAACTCATTGTTTAGGAGATATACCCTGCTGTGGTTCACTAACAGCAAATGTATAGTTTATGAAGAAAAAATTGCAGTTAAAAAAGTAACGCACTTCTGTGAAGTAGAAATGGCAAATTCCATAATTGATTTCGTAATTGTAAGCATTATTTGTTTTGTTGTTTTTGTTTTTGTTTGGTTCCTCTTGGTAAGACTGCGGTCTTCCACTTCTGCCTCCGCTTTTAATGAAATGAGGAAGTAGAGAAGTAGTGCAACAGACCTCAAGTGTTGTCTTGCTAAATCAGGCGGAGACAGTTTCATAATCTTGACCTCCTACAGCTGGTTCAGCGTTACCAATGATTCTCGTGAATTTCATTATGTCATGAGAATGTGTTTCATGAAGTGCAGAGGTTTGATTAATTACATCAGGATCCAACATAACACTGCTTTCACTTTCATGTAAGTAGGGCTATGGTTACAGTGATGCTGCATGCATTTCTGAACACTCACCTGTTATTATTGTCTTATTCATTCCTTCTGTCTCAGGTTGATATTCTCAACAAAGTAGACTGGAATGCGTGGATGCACACCCCTGGGATGCCTCCTGTCAAACCACAGTGAGTGAACCACAGTAGATCCTCGCCCTCTGCCCACCTTGTACCCCTTTCAGCTGTCTTGGTTTGCTCTCATTTTTGACCCGCTTTGTGTTTTGATTCTGTGGCAATTTCTTTTCTAGATATGACACCACCTTGGCAGATGCCTGCATCGCTCTGTGCGATAAATGGGTGAAGGTAAGGTCCGCGACTCTGATTGTGCTTTTGTCTACATTTTGTCAAGGAGCTGAGAGCGCTTCCTGTCTTAACTCTTGTTCCCTCTCCCTTCAGGCCAAAGAGGGGGATCTGGAGGCCTTTCAAGAGTCTGATGTCAAAGCGCTCTCCTCCCACCAGCTCATTGAGTTCCTGTCTCTGCTTCTTCAGGAGGTGAAATGCATGTTATTTACGTCATCACAGCAAAAAACCCCATCAAACTAGCTATTAATTTCTGACTTGTTATGAATAAAAATAATTATGCTGTGGATATCAAATGTTTTATATTTCCAACCGCCACAAAAGGTTGGCAATTAATGCGAATGCCATTTATTTTTAGTCTTATTCTTTAGTCTTTTCAGAACCCCCTCCCCCTACTTTAGTGTCAGTCACTTACACTAAAGTCACCTACTTTAGTGTAAGCTAGAGTCTTACAGTGGAGCACTGGAGCCAGTGATATAACAGCTGTCTTGGCCAATGGGATAATCAACCAGGAAGTTAGTGTATCCGGTTGTAAACAGATGTTCAAGTAGATTGTCATTATTCCTACAGGAGCCGCTCCCTCTGAGCCATGTGAAGAAGATGCAGGAGGTGTATGATCTTAACAGCTATATGAACTCGGAGATCCGTTTCAGGTGAGCATCACTTGGCATTTTATTGAAGAGGAGAGTTTGAGTTATCCTCACATCAAGAACATTTTAGCAGAAGCAGTTGGACCGTGGCTGCAGGAAAGATAACTTAGATCAGGGAGGTGCTGGGAAAATCCTGGAATGTTACATCAGAGCTGCAGTGGGATCTTTGCTCATGCCAGACAGACTTTGCTTGCATTTTTTAACACACACTCTCTCCCTCCCTCTAGGTGGCTGCGGCTGTGTGTGAGGTCCAAATGGGAGGATGTGGTTGCCATGGCGCTAAAAATGGCAACAGATCAGGGCAGGATGAAATTCACACGACCTCTCCTCAGGTATTTACTGGATTTATGTGTATTTTGTGTGTGGCAGAAAAGAAGTCTTACAGATCCAAACACTTCAGATTTTATTCCACTGTTATTATTGTGACTTATTCATTCTCTTTGCTTGTTTCTGCATCTTTACAAAGTTAGAATTTTGAGGGAAAAAAGTCAGAATTCTGACTTTAATTCTGTCTTTTTCCTTGCTCAGTTTCTCGGCCCAGTCTTATTTAATTCTCTCTTTTCTGTCACAGAGAGGTGTATAACTTTGAAAAGTACCGGGAGCTGGCAGTGAGCACCTTCCTGGCCCACCGGGCAGCCATGCACCCAGTAACCGCCGGTCTGGTGGCCAAAGACCTGAAAGTGGAAAGCAGCCAGAGCACCAGTTTCTAGACCAGCACTCACTCTGAAACCAGTATTACTATAGCAACGCACACCACCTGTATTAGCAGCATCAGCATATCAAAAGCACTTAGTCATTTCCTATCTGACAGTAGTCTGTCTTTCTCTCCTTTGAAAGGTGATGTATGAAAATTTGGTTTAGATGGTTTGCTCTGAATTGTTGTATGTTTGTGTGAAAGAATGCATCTCAGGACAGAGAAGAGACCTCACAATTTTATAATTAAATAAATCCTGTCTCTAGAACAATGTAATATGCTATTGCATTTGAATAATCTTTCGGCATTTTTAGTCACAGCTGTATAATTTTTATTATAATAAATCCAGAGAAAGTTGACTGAAGTTAAATGGGAATCTAAAAGTTCTGTTATCAATTAGCACAGGGTGAAAAATTCCAAAAAACTAAGCAAACATTATACACACCATAGCTTAGAAGAATAAGCTTTTACCAATTGCTCCCATCTGAAAGGCTAACCTGAAATATGGGCTTTGTTTATTTAATGGACTATGTGGTTGCAGTTAGATCTAAGATAAAGTTATTATATTTAATATGAATGTCAAGAGCATTCTGAAAGCCAACATCCACAGGAAATACTGAAAAGCTCTAAGGGAACGTCACTTCGTTTGCAAAGTTTGTCAGGACTGACCCCAAATTTCAATATCAAATCCTAGTCTCTCTTTTACTGGAACACGATCACTCTGGATATAACAGTTGGGGAGGAAATGCCCCTCTTCCACAACAGTGTAAGCAGGGGATCATGAGAGAGAAAGTCACCTGGAATATTCTTAAGTCCAATCACCCAAAATCAATTTCCTCTGGAAAAATAAGATAATCAAAATGCAAATCCTTTATTATACAAGGTATAAAGTCAAAGATTGATTAGAAGGCTTTTTGAACACAGAATACAGAACATTAAGTTACAGTGATAAAACGTCAGCACATAGCAGTCATACTACTCACATTAGCAGGGGTAAGTTGGGAATTCGTTCCAAAGGCCTAGCAAGCAGAAAAATGTTGAAACACTCAACACAACCTCCGACCCATATGACCACATAGGTAAATTGTTGTTGGAGGATGTGTTGAAGAGTCAGACATTGGATTAACAGCTCTTTGTTAAATTCTCAGAATGGCAAGATCAAACATACATGTAAGGCAAAGTGTGGTGAGGCTTGGTAGAGAGGAGAACCCATGTACTGCTCAGTAGTATTGGCATGATAACGGGGATTTAAGTGCTGCTACAGCAATGCTGCAAAAGATTGAATTCAATATTTAGTTTTCTTCTTAAAAAAAAAAACTTTCACCAAATATGTTCAGCAAGATGAAATTCAGCAACATCTCTAGAAGCTGAAAATACACAGATTGCATTGGTTAAAAGAAGAAGGATTGGACTATACAGTGTGAATCTGGAGCAGCAGTCGGAATTAGTTACTGAGGAAACCAAGTTAAAATTCTGGTGTCATGATAAAACACCACAGCTAAGAGAAGGGGGCCAGGTTAGGCCCAGTGGAGGCCCAGGCCTCGGGACAGCATGACAGCCTCCAGGTCTCGGTCCTCCTGACGCTCCTGCACACGCTGCTCCTCCAGCAGGGAAACCAGAGCGTCTCTCTGTTCCACCACCTCCAACATCTCCTCCAGGATCAGACGCTCATCCGCCAGCTCTGCCTCCCCTTTCAAGTGGTCTGCCACCCAGAGAGACAAAGACAGGTGTCAAACCTCAGAGTATGAAATTACCACCTGCCAAAATTCAAAAAGGTTCAAACGTTTAAATGTTATATCTTTCTGATTCGATAACATTTGAGTGCCTCATTTAGTCATCATGCCTTATTTAGTCTTTGGTGTTTGCCAAACTTCATCCTTGCTGACTTCTCTCTGACTTATCAGCTAATCAAATCAAAGCAAAACAATGACACTGTATCACTCAGGTTTGATGGCTGCCTGTTATGCAGCTCTGCACAAAGTGGTAGCGTCCAAAAAGCGGTTTCTTCGCTGCCTGGATGGTTAACTTAATATCAGCTAACATCAAAATGTGACAGTTTTCACCACTGTCTGTGTATTGTCAGGATCTAACTCTCCAATGCACTCTTTGGTCATTTGAATTCTGCCGCACTTCATGATGAATTCCAGACTTGAACCACTGAACAAGTAAGTTTTATATCAACATCATCAGCCCCAGATTTAAACAGAGAGTACCATTGAAAACATGTAGCATAACATATTTCTATGAAAAATGTGTATTAAATTATTCTTGGCAGTCCTTTAAGCACAGCAGCCCGTGTTAATTTACATCAGTGGCTTCTTTGTAGTGGTTTATAAGTTGAATGTGCGCCTGTGTTTCTTTTCGGCACTACATACCATCCACAGCCATCCTCTCTCTCAGCTCTTGCTGCAGGCGACTCTGTCTGTCCTCCAGTTCCAGCTCCCGAGCGCTGACAAGCACAAAATCACAATGACAGCTTTTGACAGGCCCTAGTAAATCTGAAACTTGAATTATCGAAGGAGCAATCCCCGTCGAGCCTGCTCACAGCCCGGGTAAGCTGAGAGTCAGAGGTCGAATACTCACAAGATCATGAGCTCAGATTCATAGCGCACCAGAGAGTTCTTCTGCTGCACCAGCTGGAACCACTGCTGCATCAGGGCAGGGTTATCCAGCTTCCCCAGCCCTGCACAGAGGGAGGGAAAGGGAAAGAGCGAGGGAGGAATAAGATGATAAGCTGCACAGAAATACAATTATTATTATTTTTGTTTGTTTGGTTGAAATTTAGTTTGTATTAAAGGGTAATTCCGGCATTTTTGGACCCCGTTTTCCCCTGTATTTGGGTCTAAATGATTAATAGGAACAAAAGGTTTTGGGATCAGTCCAGTATTGAGCAAGAACGCTATAACCAGCATCCTCCAGGGAGACAACAGTGTAAACAGAGAGCCGTCTGGGAAGAGTGGACACGTTACAGAGTTGGGGTTCAAAAAGCGTAGCTTAGTGTCATCTGAAGATTATAGATTATAGCTTGTACATTTCCGAGTTGTGCCAGAATGTCGCGCCACTCTTTTGTTGTTGGGTTGTGACAGGCTGAAGCTGTGGTTAGTTGTGCTACAAATGTCAAAATGTCAGTGGCAAAACAAGCACTTTTAGTGGACGTACTTTGATGCAACCCGGTTGCCCCATTGGACGACATCACAGCCATGTTTTGCGGTTACTGGTTATAGTGTTAGTGAATATAGGGCCAAGGTTCAAAAATACCAGAATTATCATTTTAGTCTCAGTTTTAGTGTTTTTGCTGGGGTTGGTATTTTTTAAAAGTATAATGACAGAAATTGAGGAACAGGTTTTTTCCTTACCAATTCATTTATGAAGTTTTTTGTAAGGACTAAGGACTTTTGGCAAATAATTGTCCCAGAATTATCTGCAAAGCTAAATTTTATCTCTAGTCCCGGGACAGGGAATAGATATGGCAAACAACCTAGTTCACAACCCTGTATAAAATGTATATACAAAAGACGTTTCCATACATTAGATCAGTAAAATACATGAGAGCATGACATTATCTATGCAAAAGGAGGGCATAAAAGCAGAACAAAAATTGTGCAGAATAATTCCATATTCTCAGCTATTTTTAACACTGATGATGTACTTCCTCTTAAGGAAGTGCTCCTGGAAGCGGAACAAGTCGGTCAAGTTGAGTATAGTGGCACCTAAACTAAAACCATCTCACATATATTTTTATTCTGTTTTTTGCAAGTAAACAAGACAGTTTTAGCACTATAGTTTTAGTTTTTCAGTCTATTTTTTCTGTCAGTTTATGACAATCTTTTAAAACACCTAGTATTTGTCTTAGTTCACTTTAATAGCCTTTGTGTGTTGTTATGGGGTTGGATTATTATCTAATGTCAGGATGTGAGGAGCACTTACCACCCAGGTGGAGATCCAGCTCTTCAGTGTCATTAGATTCTCCCCAGTAGTCTTCACAGCAGAGCAGATGAATAGATGAACACAAGAGCAAATAAGTCACTAATTAGACTGAAGTTATGCTTCACTCTCTATTCTCCTCTGTGTGTGTGTGTGTGTGTGTGTGTGTGTGTGTACCTGCTTCCCCTCTCAGGGCTTTCTCCACAGCCACACCCCTTTCTTCAAGTTGTCTCTGCTTCTCCTCTACCTGTTCCAACTGTTTCTGGATGATCTGTTGGGACACACAAACACACAGACACACACTGCATTCAAAGCTGCTTAAATCATGCCTTCCCAATTGTAATATCAAATTGAACAGTGCCTGAACCTTTCCAACCTGTCCGCATGCTTTACATTTGTGATTTATTTACATGTGATCCACTGTCTGGAAGGAGTGAGTAATCAGGCTAAATAAGGAGGTGTATCTATCCTACATTTGCACTCTACAAAAGAGATACACACAGGTTCATATCACATGTAAACACACACACATCAGCACCTACCTGGGCTTTGTGCAGTCTCTTGAGTTGTTCCTTTTTGGCCTGCTTGCGTGCAGCCCTCTGTACCCGACGAGTGATTCTGGCATCCAGATCTTCCTCCTCGGCCTCTCGGTCTCGTTGGAACATGGTCTCCATCATACTGAGGCTGGACGGCTCCTTCACATGAACCAGCACACCCACCACCTCTGTTGGACACGAGGACTGCCCATCTGAATCCTTGGAGGGAGGTGTGTCCGTTACTGAGCGCCTCTGCAGGAACAGAGCAACAAGGACAGTAGTTATATATACACAAATTGTGATCCATTCTACAGTCAACTACAAAATAGGCAAAACTTGCCCAGAGATAAAGTCATTTGTTCAGTCCACTCTACCTTAATAGCATATGCTCGTTTAAAAGCCAGAGCATGAGGCACATAAGCAGGCTTGGAAAAATAAAGAACAGAAATGATCAAACTAATAGAAAAGACGGAAAACATTTTAGTTAAAGGGGTCAGAGCACTGTAACATTATGTAACATATCAATATTGCTATGCCTAAATGGTAAGTTAAAGCTCTTCTAGGATCAGTGAAAAAGCTTACGAAAGACATTCACTGTCTGTCTATCCTAATATTCTAATGCATAGTCTTAGAGTTTATGTCAGGGTCTCACCACTACTGATCACAACTGCATGGCAAAATACAATTTTTCTCTAGCCATAACTCTGCGTTTACTGTATCTACCACTAATCATACCTCCTCTGTCTCCTGGTTCTCCAACTCCGCCTTCTCCTTTATCGATACCTTCTGAATTTCTGAGGCTAGGTCAAACAGTTCCATACACAGCTACAAACATCCAAGTGGAACAAGTAACCAGAGGGTCTGAACATGACTGAGATCATGAGGACACTGAGCTCTTTAAGGTCTTCCCATAGGCATGTGATAAATCAAAAAGCATTATATCCATCATGTAAAAGGTGGATGACTGCACCAAATCTGATCATTTATAAAACTCAAATACTGACCCAATAAATCTGTCCAACTGCACTAAACAATAAAGTTTTGTTCGGGTAAACCGTTGGGTCACGGACATTGTAACACTGACAATGACTTATCAGCTCAGACTATATAAGGTCAGCAGTGTTGGTCTTACATTGGTTCTGGGATTGAGTGAACACCTCTGCAGCACGGTGGGACAGGCCAGCTCAGATTCCTCTGTCAAACTTGGACGTTTCCTCAAGTGGGATTCTTGAAAGATAAAGACCAAGGATAAGTACAGCGAACATCAGCCTCAGTTCATTATAATTATCACCACTATGTAACTGTAGGTAGTTTGAAGGAATGCTGAATCACCATACCTGTGGCTCTTCTTAATTTGGTAGATTCCTTCCTCCCCTTCTCTGCGGGCACTGTGCCTGCCGCCTTGCCTGGTAGGGACATCCCACTCTTTTTTTTCCGATCCTTCTTGTTCCCAGGGAAGACAGCTTTCCAGAGGGCCTTGGCTCCTCCTCCTTCCATGTTCTCAACCTGGCCGAGAGCCTGGGAGTCCCGGATGTCCTTCAACTGGAGGAAGAGGGAGCCGCCCTGCAGTGGGGTGAGGAGGCGAGGAGGCAGGCTCTCGGTGAGCTTCCTTGGGTCCAGGCCCAAAGCTCCTTTACTCCTCCCCGGCGGAGACTCCAGGGTCAGTGGAGTCCTGGTATCGTCCCAGGCTTCACCCAGTGCCGCCCTCTCTATCTCCCTCCTCCTCTCCACCTCCCTCTTTCTTTCCTTCTCTCTCTCAGCCCTGATGCTCCTCTCCCGGACCAGCTCTGGCTGCTGAAGTAGGGGTCTCTGTGGTGGCAGTTCGGGGTTAACATCCTCAAAGGTTTCCACTGCATCGCCTTCATACAAGATCTCGCCGAAAGACCCCCTGCCTTGTCCGCCGGTTCCCTGCAGCACCACAGTTGGTACCACGGGAGGAGGAACTGGACAAGGGAGGAAGCTCTGTAGACTTTCCGCCTCCAAGGTAGCATTGCTATCTGTGGTTTCCCTGCTCAGTTTAAGCTGTCTTGGAGCAGGTGAGCCAGAGGGGGTGACCACAGCGGAGTCAGAGGTGGTTGAACCATTGTTAATCCCCACCCCAGAGCTACTGCTTGCATCCTCCTTACCTCCCTCTTGATGCTTTCTCTCCTTTCTAACCCTGTTCTCCTGCCCTTCCTTGCCGCCATCCTCAGAGTTGGGCGAGCAGCAGGATGTGGTAGAGAAGGAGGAAAAGACTGAAAAGTTGTCCGAGGTCGGGGCTGTGGAAGTGGGTGCGAAAGCGAAAATCTCAGTTGATGGGGTCTTGGCATGGGGAACAGATGATGTGGGAGTAGCGCTGTGCAGTGAAGGTGTAGAAAAGGTGATACTGGGGACAGTGACCAGACCCTGTGCATCCAAGGTGTGTGTATCGGGTGTTGTGGAGTCGGGCTCCGGGGCTTCGTCGGGTGTGTTTGTGTTAGTGTTTGAGGAATGCGTGAAGTTGCCTCTCCCAGCCGATGAGTCTTTCTTAGTAGTGAGAGGAGGATGAAATAACTCCTCTTCTGAAGGAGAGAGGATTGAAGAGGGGAAAATAGGGGGAAGGTTAGTGAGTAAAGAAAGAGGGAAAAAAAGAAAGCCAAACAGGATGTTAACCGAGTTTCTAGTGGTGCAAATACCAAACTATTGCTGTATGTTACTTTCTTGGTTCGGCCATCGAGGTGAGAAAAAGTGTTAAACACTCAACAGCAACTGGATAATCTAACAGCAACTTTGTGAAGCTTACTACAACAGAATAACAGAAAAAATTAAGATGTCAAGTGTTAGAGGAAGTTAAGTTACCATAAATCGCACACATTTTAATGTGTAGTATGGTTAGTTTGCTCCCTTGCTTTGATGCTACCTGTCTCCTCCTCTAGTAGGAGCCACAGGCCTGAATGGCGCTCCATCTCCCAGGGGCTATACTCCCCTTCTACCAACAGAAAGAGACATACAACACCACACACATCACCAAAATACATGCTGCACTATGGACAAGCAGGGAAGGAAAATGCACATATATCAACAGAGCGGTTCGCAGATGATAAAGAAGAGGACAGGATTCAATTTACAATCTAGGATGTGACCTGGCAGGGATGAAACACAAGCCTGAAAGTATGATACATGTAGGCTTACCGTCACTAGACTCCAAGTCATTCCCTCCCTCTTCTTCATCAGCCTCTTCATCCTCCTCGTCCTCTTCCTCCTCTTCTTCATCCTGCTCTTCTCTCTGGTGAGTGTGGAGCTCCAGCGCCTGCCTCCAGGAAGCTCTGGCGTGGTCTGAGGTCACACGCCGTCGGCTCTCGCTCTCCTCCTCCATCTCTGACTCTGAACTGCAAGAAGACAGAGGCATTTACTGTTGGGGTTGCAGAGTAAGAACAAGAGTCCCAACAGTGTAAAAAAAAAAAATTAATAAAAAAAAAAGCGAGGAAGGAGGGGTTGTAAAGAAAGAAAGAAGCTTACAGAGAAGAGGGACACAGAGGAACTATGAAGAGCATCTGACCTGGATCTCTGAGCGTTTTTCTCCAACAGACTGAGGTTGTACTTGGCCAGCGTCTCCTCTGGGATCTCCTCAGGCTCCTCTGGCAGCTCGGTCTCCGCATTCACCAAACCCAGGCGGTAGTTTTCCAGCTCAATGCGCTCCGGCGTCCCCCGCACCCTCTTGGTAAGCCCCAGCTCCCGCTCCATCAGTGAAGCCACTGGGAATATACATACACACATGCACACATACACAAACACACACAGGCGCACACACACACTAAAGCCGAGATTGATTTCTGTTTAAGGACCGCCGTGCCAGCGTGCGCGTGTATCATGAGTAGTGCTGCTGAAAGGACAGAATAAAGCTAATCCTGAGGCGAGCTCACCTGATGATCGGCGATCCGTGGCTCCAGAAGTCGGGGTGCCTGTGGATGAAACTGTAGGCACTGAACCCAGCGATCCCTAGACAGAATCAAACATAGTCATCTTTTCATCCTAGATTCTCAGCGGATTAATCTCTCTGACTTTCCAAATGTGAATCAATGCATTTAGTAATCCATATTTAAATTAGAGGTTAAGATTGTTGGTAACATCTACAAACTTCCCACCTATAAAGTCTACTTTGCGGTCAATTTGGCATTAGTACAGTTTTATAAGTCGGTTTCAGTATCTTGTTTCATTGCTGTCATTGTTTTATTGCTTCTTCAGACTGTTAATATCATCTTTAAGTCTTGTAGGTGAACCATTTATGTCAGTGATCATTTTCTTTCCCATACTTTTTGTCAGCAACATATGTTTACATAACCACTACTACTCTTTTTGTTAGATTAAAGTATCATTTCTACTATTTTACTTTTTTCCTTATTTTATGTGTTTATACTCCCAATTTCCATATGGAAATACACATCGTTTCCATGTGATCTATTTTAATCTAGTAGATTTTAACAATGGATATTTTACTTCTACATTAATTTCAGCAACAGCATTTTTTTATTTCTTGACTCTCATTGTTTTTATTGCTTATTGAGACTGTTTTAAAACTGTAAGTGAATCATTATTAGTGAACAGTTTCTCCCCCATACATCCTTTTTGTATTGAAAATGTCAGTAAAATAACTACAGTTGTTCACATCCTATTTTATTCCTTTTTTTTTGGTTTAAAATTAGTCTATTTCTTTAAATATTGGCCAGGGTCTTAATTTAGCTCAACTGCAGAGGATACCAGGCCTTTATTGGAAGCAGGCTTTGATCTGAGAGAGGGCTTTTTTTCTAATTCCCTATGTTTGATAAGTATATTTGCTCATATTTTAGTACAAATCCTCTTTGTTTTTTGATCTGCTTCTGTTATTTGGACAAACCCCCACAAAAATTTTGACCAGGAGAGGGGGAAGCGCTGGCATCCATGCTCCCAGCCATTATTGGCAGCTTTTAATTGAGTACCACTTTTTATTTTAAGAAATACTGTATTTTTTTTTCTACTATTCTACATCGCTTATTTTTAGATTCTATTTGTGTGCTTATACTCAATTTCCTTTCTCCTCTTGATTCCTAATGTTTTAGTTCCTGCGGCCACCCACTTTCCACACAGGGATCATATCTATTTTAATCTATTTTAAGCTAATATTACATTTTTCATTTTCGTTGCTGTATCTTATTACTTTTTGCTGCTACAATGACTGCTAACGTATTGTACTTCACTCCATTTTAAATCCCATCAATTCTTTTGTAGGCTCTCCCATAATTAACAGGCACTGAACCAATGTAAAGCCACTGGGAGTCAGTCAGCAAAGAAGAGTAATGTAGCTTTACTTTGTTCATGTGCTTTATGTTGTAATTGCTCACTCCTCTAGTTATAAGAATCTAGTTTGAACTCGTTTGTCCTCTCATCCTTTGACAGTGAACAGTGTTCTCTTGTGTAAAAAGTAACTGCCTGACTTTTATTCTGAGCACATTTTATACAATCTACTTTAGAACTTTAACATTTTACTTTTACTTTAGTAAAATTTCAGCAAACAGTACTTCAAAACTCTTCCCATCCTTGCATAACTCTATAAACTTGTACAATGACATTCCAGAAAAGCAGTTATGTTTCTTACTATTGAAGTCCGATTAGAAACGGTTTGGTCGGACGAGATGCTGGCCGCTGCTCTCTTTCTCTGGGTTGGACCGCTGAACCGCAAGTCATAGTGCTGCAGGCAATAGAACCTCCCTGCAAAACCAAAACAACACCCAACGCTTTAGAGCCCCAATTGCAACTGTACAACATCGGCCCAAACCTCCTCAACAAAGTCTACAAGCAGAGACAAAGAGAACAGAGATGTTTTAAAGCTGTTTCTCCAAAACTAGAAGAAAAGAGGAAGTACAACCTGAGTGTAGGCTCAATCTGAGAGTTAACAGTCCTCATAAAAGACAAAAAAAATCTGAAGCAGAGAGATAGGAAGAGGAGAAAAGCTGAATATAGCTTACAGTCTGATGTCTCCATGAGGGGTAGAGTTGCTGTACAGGTAAACACAGATCTATGAGCCGCACTGAACTAGTGGGCAGATGGACTTCATGCATATATATACCCAACATGCACATTTGTTCTGCCGCTTCAGGTTCAAACTCTCATCACGTCTCACTTCTGATTGGCTTATGAATTTGAAAAAAACTTGTGCCGCATCATCCAGGAGATGCATTTTCCTAAACAAATACTCTCATTTGTACTGGTGCCTCCCTGGAGCCCTCAGCTATACACAACAGTGCATCCCTCATAGACACAATAGGCCCTTTGTGGCTGATGCGCACACACAAAGACACAAATGAAATCAGATAAACAACCACAGAAATGTACCAGCCTGACCAGCTAGGCCTTTGGCACTAACGGTGAAGGGACAGATTGTAATTGATTTAGCGTTGCCGTTTGTGTGTTAACTAAGGCCTCATTCAGTGTGTGAGAATCAATACACCAATCACACTCACACAAATACAATCACACGTACTAGTCAGATGATAGCATGCAGGCGTTTGGAATGTTCATATGGCTTATCACAGACTTTGGGTAGCCACCACTGATCAGTATGAAATCAGAGTGATGGAAAGACATTACACTATCAGTCAGGGTTATGCTGTTGTGGTCTCTCTTCTCATTTTATTGACTTGCGGTTGTTATCTTTGTTATGGCCTGTAATTAGCTGTTTAAAGCAGGTGACAGTAGTGATTTAAGAGCCCTGGCAAAGAAAGCAGTATCATAGCCTGCTTCATTAAAGATGTGGACAGTGTACATGGGCAATATATATATATATAGATAGATAGATAGATAGATAGATAGAGATATATAGATATATATATATCCATAATTGTATAAGAAGTACAAAAGCACACTGTTCGTAGCAGGATTAGGATCAGCTTCCTGATAAAGCAGATAAAAGGATATAATCTTTTTTGATAATAGATAATTGGCCCTAAACAATACTGTAGCAGAAACACATCTTTGTGTATTTTACATTCACCTTTTATGTGATTATGATTATATTTTCCTACATTATGTTCATGATTGCATATTGTTTGTCTACAACATCCCATGGAGGACAATTTAATAATTGTGTAAAGTGCACTCTTGTGCTAGATTTGCTGCTGAATGAACAAAGCAAAGCCTTTTTTTCTGGCATCAAATGATTTCATTGGCTGGGTTGAAACTCAGAGGGCAGAGCCAAATAACCAAGTTTCTCTTGAAAAGTTACATAAAACTGAAGCTCAGTGAAAAGGGAGAAAGTTATAGGAGGAAGCTATCGAAGCCTATTTGCTACTAACTGAAAAAACAACCACTACCTAGACTAGCTAATTAGATTAGCTGACCTCCAAGTTCAAACTAGTCATACTATCCCTACAACTATACTGGTAAGTTAGCAAGGCTGCTGATCTACAAGAGCATAAATGCTAAGCCATGGTCATGAAAGAATTAAAATATGTCTTTGCCTTTTGTATTTTTTTTGTTTATACTGTGGAAGCCAAATAAATAGAATTGGTGGGAAACTGTATAATGTACAAAAAACAAAAGAAATTGGTCTTACATTGCTTTTAGTCACAAGCACTCCAAAACACTGGATGGACACAAAATAGGCTTGGTAACACAAGTTGCACCACATTTAAAGCATGGTGTCTTCCAAGCTATTTTTTGTTGTTTTTGTAGTGCATTATATGGTTTCCCACCTGTTCTATTTCTTGTTTATTTTTTGACCAAATCTCTCCAACCTGGTGTCGCCAGGAGTTAACTTGAAAAGACCATAGATGTATATGGTCTCCCCTTACACCTCACAGTCCCTCTTCCCTGCTGGCGGGCTCACCGTTCAGCCCGTCGTAGGCGTAGGAAGCCAGGCGGAGGGTGCTGCAGCAGTAGTCGCACTGGAAACAGCTGCGGTGGAAGAAAAGGCCCTCGGCACTCAGCTTCTCCATCACGTAGACACGTTTACTACAGAAGAAACATATGTCGCTGACACCGACTGACCCTGCAAACATTGACCGCAATGCCTAAGCATGCAGACAGAGGAAAAACAGCAAGAAGAGAGGAAAATAGGAAGGCTTTTAGTGAAGTAACTGTTCAATTTGAAATCATAGTCAATAATTAATTTCATAACCTAATCTTTCAAATGTAAGTATATTAGTGTAATTGATAGTTACTTTCAGTTAATCATTATCAGAGTTCCACTGGAATACTTGATACAGTCAATACCCTGTGTAAGATAAGTATTATACAGAGTGGTGTGAGGTCACCCAGTGTTAGACCAATGAAGGTCACGGATGAATCCAACAGACTCTTACCCCCGATTCCCTCCTGTCAGGGACGGGTTTAGCTTCTTCCTGACTCTGAAGCTGATTGGCTATTTGCTCAGCCAATGAACTTACTCCCGCGGTGTACATCTGAACATACCTCTGTCAAAGGAGACGGAAAGGACAGACAAACATACCGACAGACAGACAGGCAGGAGGTAAAGACATGCACAAAGATACACACAGTTATATAAACACTGATAATCTGCATACAACAAGGTAACATGAAAGATATACAAGGGACAAAAAAAAGCCACAGAGAACTGGAAACTCTGCTCAATAGGCTGTTCCTATAAATCAAGCATTAATCCTCAATTTAATTATCTTTAATTTGTTCCTAATAACATAAGTAGACAATAAGCAGCAGAGTTCTGCTGAGTTCTGTCAATAGAAGCTATTCACTGGTGTGTGTAGCTATGATTTACTGTAAAGGGACACTTTCAACTGTCCCATTATCACATGCCACATGCCCTGCAGAGTTACAGAAATACCCTGGAAAAAACATCGCTCAAGAAGCACCAGTCTCATTCTCTATAGCACATTTAACTCTTTCTGATCGTTTTCTGTGATATATTACATCAAAGCTCATGAACAGGGCCTGAACCCCAGGGCGCCAAACTGAATGCAACCACTAGTAATTAACTTAAACTCTATACTACTCTATACTATGCTAAAGAAAGCAAAGGAGGATTCAAAATGTGTTCAGTTGAGATTAACTGTGAGAATGAAGCTCAGTAACAGTTTCTTGTACGGTTTATTTAAATAATGGATTATTTAAATGATGTGACCCTTCTTTCCATCTGATACAAGGAAAAAAGCCTTACCTGAGATAATGGAACCTTCAACAGTCATCTACAAGACCAAATCTATCAGTCTATGAATTTATCTAGGACACCTCTGGGAGTCTAAGGGATAGCTACTAGCATTTACCAGAGGTATATGTATATACACACACACAACACTAACCAGTCCTGTGAGTTGGCATACCTGCTCCCCCCCACTGGGGAGAGTGTGTGACTTGATCTTCTCTTTGAAACGAAAACTCATCTGCTCCTGTTGCTGGGTACGCTTTTTCTAAGGGAAGGTCCCCAGAAAGAGGTCAGAGACAGTACTGCCTGAATATGAAGGGCAAAGAAACACTGAAAACTGACTATATCCGTTTGCCAGAGGGGAACTCCGAATACTTGTATTCATTTTTTTGGCATGACAACAGTTATAATTAAAGATATAAAATGTCAGCTATTGGTAATCTAAAAATTTCGGTGCTGGCCTTCTGGAAGTCTTGAGGGAACTATTTTCTATGAACGTAGAAGGGAACCACTGCTACATGACTCAGACACCACACTGTGGAAGCACAGGATGGTGCAGCTATTTCCAGTGGTCTATTGAATGTTAGGGAAGGGAGGCTACGGTGTTTACCGGTCTCCATGAGGAGGTCTGGGTGGGGGACACCAAAGCTGGCTGCACCTGGGGGTCTGAAGATGCTGAGGACGTAGGTATGGTGGTCAACGAGTCCCCCTGATGTTCAACATATGGACCCAGAGTGATCGTTTCTAATTCCACTTTGTTAAACACCCTAAGGCTTTTACTATTTAGAGCTTTACACTCAAGAGTCAACTGCACGTGAGCTAACTGAAACCCTAAACATTATTGATTCAAAGGCTGTTAACCCTGACCAGTACCAGTTACCAATGAGGAGACACTGACCCTATCCACAGCTGTGTCCAATCAGAGTGTTTGACCACTGTATCCAATCAAAGTGTTTGTCCTAATGCTAAGCTGGTATTAACATTGCAACCTCTCCCACCACACTACGACTATTACAACTGGAGGAAGGGCTGAGAAGGACCAAGAGCTGTTATTGACTGGAGTAGTGAAGGTGAATGTACCATTGCTGTTACTGTTCACACTATGCATTGTGATAAACTTAAGAGAAGAAGGTGACTAAGTCAACAATCACGGGTGGAGCCAATATGGGGACTTGACCCCTTATGATGTATCTGTAGGTGAAAATTACCTAACAAACTGCAACATCATTTCAAGTCAGTTACACTTTCCACTGCAGAGCTTATCGTACCTGTCTGCGCAATGCTGCTGCAGCTGAGGATGAGGGGCTTTGGCAAGAAGATGCACTCTCATCTAACTTTGCCTGGAGCTGATTGGCCATCAGACGCACTCTGGAGCGACTGCATCCACCCACAAATCCTTCCTCAAAGGCCTGGCTGTCATTAGTGTCCTCTTGCTAGAAAAGTAAGTTTGAGAGAATTTTAGTACCACCATTTCTTTACCCTAAAGACACGTGAAGTCTATATAAAAGAATGTTCATGAGGTTGCAGTTAGACTGATATATTGGAACCAATACAGACTTTTAAAATATTGGAGAACCCTTGTACTCACCTCCTGCTCATCTTGGCATGGTCGACTAGTCCTCCTCCTTTTACCCAGTGCATCTTTCTGCTCCTATGGTTGGAAGTTAATTAGAGTTGAACATGTCACTCAGAGATACAAATGTTCAGTGGAGAAAATATGAATACTCAGCTGTGGGTACCTTGGGGTTACGTTTACGGGACGGACTGTGGCCTAGCCTACTGAGAAGAGAGGCAGGTGTGATCAGAGCAGCTCTCACATCAGCAGTCTGAGAAAGAGACCCTGGATGAAAGAAAAATAAAGGCAAAAAAGACTTGCGTCAGAATCATTATCTTCATGTTTAATTTACAAGCTGGAAGAACCATCTATTGATACAGCTTAAGCGCCTCACCACCAGAAGGCAGAGTGTCCTTGAGGAGCTGGTAGAACTGGCTGAGGTACATGACCATGGAGAGAGAGTCTGGCTCGCCCACAGAGGACATTTCCTCTACCGTCATTAAAGGAGAAATCCCAAACTCGCGCTCTGCCACGTCAAACCCCAGCCGGGTGTTCTCCTCCACTTCCACCTCATCAAGGGAATCAAAGTCACTTTGGAAGGAGAGACAATATATACACATATAATCACAATAACAGGATATTTAGCTGACTACATCCATTCCCTAATCCTAAACTGAAAGGAAAAATCCACTCTGAAACACTTGAACACTGCTACAGCAGCTAGGAGTGATGTCTCTATTTTGGGGGCCATTTTGTTGTTTGGGGGTGTCTTCGTGTCAAAACATTTCCAGTTTTCTAGTTGAGACATTTCCAGTGCAGCTACAATGTTATGGGCGAGGCTTCAGTCATAGACACATCTTAATGTTCATGAACTATTTGAACTATTTGCTACACCTACATCATACACCACACCTTTGACTGAAAGTAGCAAGTTCACACCTCTTTCTGCGGTGTATCAAAAGCCATTATGGGAAATGTAGGAATTCACTCATTGAGATAGAACTAAACAAGGCAGGTTGAGATAAAGTGGCTACACCCGAAAACTAATTGATAACACTTACTCAGAAAATAACCCCTGGTACTGAACACCACAGACGGGTCCAATCCAATTCTCTGACATATTTCTTTGACTATTTTACAACATTTTATCCCTGGATCTTCATCAGGTGTCCGACAAACATAAAATGGTTGAATAAATATGTAGAATTATTGAAAGCAGGCATTCTTTATTGATGATAACCTTTACCAAACCTAAAATTACCCAGGCCAAGCCCTAACCCTAAACTAGCCACTTGTAGATGTAGCATCAAAATGTTCTCACAATTTTCCACATCTTTCTACTTGTGAGAACAGAACACACACACACACACACACACACACACACACACACACACACAGATTATGAGGTGCTGTACATGAGATCAGGACGGTAGTGGTGGATAAGGGCACAGAGAGCAAGGCCACTCTTCCAAGAAGTAGTTAGATCGCTAACGGCAACACCACGATAACCCTGTGTCTGCTCCTGGCACCAGTTCAGCAGCTTATTGGAGCGAGAGAAGGACTCTGGTGGAGAGAACAAAACAAAACACCGATCACACCAGTTTGTCCAGTCACTGTAGTGCTGCCAGTCATAACACGACCAAATCCAGGAATAGATGCATGGAGAAGCTGCACATTTAGTTTTATAGTCAGGACTCACCATCTCTGAGTAGCCTTGGTGAGGGCAAGCGGGTGAATGCTTCTAAGTCCACGTTTAACCCTGTATCCTCTCCTGTGTCAACCAGATGCCTCACCTACAGAAACACACCCCATTCATCCATCAGCTCACTCAGCAGCATGCTAACAACCACGGTTAGAGTGTAAAAATGTTGAAGAAATACACCATGTTTTTGGGAGATTGGGTAAATGGTCAAAAATGATGTGGCCAAGTCTGTCAGTTTTGTGCAGGAGCTTAGCTTAAAATATGAAAAATGTTTGTTCTACCAGAGAAACATGGATGACTTTGGTGCCTACTGACCAGGACAGTCTCTCAAAAGTCTGATTTATTTTAACTTTGTGCTGAGTGGGAGCCGTGTGTGTGACATATGTGCGTAAACCTGAGCTGGAGTGATGAGCAGCGGGTTGATGTTGGGGTAGCGTGTGGCTGGATCCACTGTGTACAGACAGATGTTCTTATTGATGTTCTCTGGAGTGGTTTGAGGAAGGAGACGATACAGACTCTCCCTGGAGGCAGCAAAGAGGCAGAGGGACATATGTTATTTACTGAGCTTGATGCCTTTGGGTGACTGTGGCAGAGACAATGTGTATACGTGTGTGTGTATGCACGTCTTCACCTCTCGGCCAATACATCCAGTGGGGCGCTGCCTTGTGCCCAGCTGCGAATCATCCAGGCTGAGTCCAGAGCTGCCAAGAAGCCTCGTGCTATGCCAGTCCCCATTGGCCAAAACGGCTGCACACACACACAAACACACATCAAAGAGAACACCAGCACTGATTTTCCATCTATCCTTCCCTCTTTTCCATCCTTACCTCCAGCAGGCTGTCTCCCACCAGTGTGACCAGTAGCTGGTGTCCTTGTCGCTGGCGAACCAGCGCAGCATTCTCAGAGGCATACATACAGGTGAAGTCGAACATCGCCACGTCTGGCTGACCATAATGGTTCATGGCAAAGTCCAGAGACGGCAGCTGGTGATTGGTGGAGAAGTCGGCAGCCTCGCGAGCATATGCCTGCAATGCATTCTGGTCCACGTTCCCCCGTGAAAGAAGCAGTTCTGTGTCTGCATAATCCTGATGCATGCAGTGAATAATATGTAGGGTGACTAGAGGTTACAGCAAGACAAGTTGATTTTAATATAGTATATAAAATATATAATGGAGGGGTTACATGGTGCTTTACAAAGCAGCATGTACAGCACAAAACTCTTGTTTGCATGCAATAATTTGAACGGCCCTTTAGGTGCAGTATCACACAATAGTAAATGCAGTTTTAGCTCTGTGTCCCAGTGCTGATGTAATTTTGTTACCTGCAGAATGACTCCCTTGTCCAGCAGACTCTGCTTCTTAGCTGTCATTACAAAGTAGTGCGTGTCATCCTTGTAGTACACTATATTCTCTAAGTCAATCCCTGGAACAGATAGAGAATAGAATAGAAGTTCAAAGTGCTTTTATAAATGTTATGCTTTACATATGCATAACTGACTTAGAAATCTTTTTATTTTAGAGGAATTTTCAAAGAAGCACACTCAAAAGTTCTGACCAGTGTCTTGGCGTAGCTCCTGAAAAAACCTCTGGTTGAAGATGAAGGCCACTCCGCTGATCTCCTCTACCTTGGCCTCTGCTGTGGTGTTCCTGTTTTTGAAGTTAGCTGTGATGGCAATGGCCAGCTTTCCTCTGAACTCCTTGCGTCTGAACCCTTATTGGAGAGACAAAGGGGAGACAGCAGGAAGCTGAGACTTTGTCCCATTCACAACCATGATACAGACGATTTATTTTCATTTCTATTTGACTGGAAAAGGGAGAGGGAGGGAGGACACAATGTTCAGTGATGGCTGCAAGCCAGATTTCAACCAAGAACAGTATGTGTGTTCACTTTGCAACTTGAGCCCAATGAACCTCCGAGACACTCAAGGAGGCTTGTTTTAATCCTGTCAGGCTTAAAGATATGAGGTGCTGTGGCAGCGTACCTGGGAGTGTGTTCCGTCGTCCATCAGCTCCGATAATAACATCAAACTCCAGCTGATTGACTGGATGGGACTTGGGATGCACCTCTATTCTCCATCCCACCTCTTAAACAGGCAGACATATGCAGACAGATCTTTTTACACATAAATGATAATATCTCCATGATAAGACCTCCATCACTCATTGAATAATACGTCTTACTTTGGCTCTGCTGGTCTTCAGGTGGCTCCAGCAGCTCCTTGAACTCCACATTCACATGAACCTCCACCCCTAACAATAGAGCCACCTTCAGAAGCACCAACTGCAGCTGGCGGATACCTGCAGAGGACAGTGGAGGGGAAAGAATCATGGATAGTGTCGACAGGGAGAAACATGGGACACACTTTACAGAATCGTTCCGTTCTGTGAGGTGTTAGGAACGAGAGGGAACAACCCACATACTGATGTGGTCGATGGATCCAGCACAGAATTTGCCGTAGAACTTCTTAGCCCCAAGGCCCCTGAGGTCATGGATGGTAAAGGGCCAGAGGTGGAGCACATTATTCCTGGAGAAGGCGTCTCTCTTCTCCAGCAGCACCACCCGAGCTCCCATGAAGCCCAGCTCCACCGCTGTCCTCAGACCACAGGGCCCCGCCCCGATGATCACACACTGAGAGATTACAGAGAAGGCAGAGCTGCCTGAGACACACTCTGACACTTTCAGGTTCATACCGTCAAAATGTACATGTGAAAAAGTCAGCACCAACAACTCTTTCCAGAAAAAATGACTCAGATACCTGCTCTAATCCACATCTCTCAGGGTTAAGACTTTCGTTGGGATCTATATCCTGTCGAAAGACACTGGCAAACTGTATCTAGCTGTCCCGGATTTGTAGTCCTTTGAATATTGCAGTAGGGTTAGGTGGATAAATATCCTTATTTTTTATTTTTTAATAAATAAGAAATATCATTTA
>OMLF01026317.1:0-17261 GCA_900302615.1 Holocentrus rufus | reverse complement strand
GTAAGCGTAAACGTATATTCCTTTTTGCCGTGGGTTGTAGGCAAGTAACAACACTTGATTTAGATATTTTTTCTCTATCTAGCTGTTGTTATCAGGAAAGGGGGACTTACTGTAGTGTTGGCACAGACACGACCCCTCATATACTCCTGATGTGCAGCCCTCTTATCCAGTTTGGCCCACAGGCCATTGGCTTTCCAGTAGTTGAGGCGTTCTTTGATTGTGTGGTATAGAGGCCGCTCAGTGGGTGTTTGTGTGAGCTGAAGGTGTTCGCACAGCTGGCTGAAGGCACGCAGGGTGGCTCTGCAGGTAGTGGCCTGCACAAAGTCATCAAACAGCTCTTGGGCTTGGCATTCTGGGTAGGCCTCATCTCCCATGGCAGTTTCAGAGGCAGGGCACCCTGGGCAGGGTATCACCTGCTGATGATGTCACTTGCTGACTCCAGCTTGGCTTCTGCCAGCTCTGATAGGCCAGCTGGAAGGAGGAAAGACACTATACAGCTGATGCATTTAATCTAGATGTACATAGAAATTTAGGGTATCTTAGGCCACACGGATTCAAATATATATTGGAAATACTATCGAAACCCAAAACAAATCTTACTCCTGGGCATGACACAAGTAGTGTGGTTATCTGGATGTTGCTCTGTGCCAAGTTGGATGGCAGTCAGACTCCCTGCTGGATAAACCTCAGCTGCTGCTGGCCAAAGGGTTTAATGGTACATGTAGCCTTAAAGCTGCACTGGGTCTGAGTTTTATGTAAAAAACACCTGTCCTATCTGCCTCCATCACAAAGTGAAGCTGCATGAGAAAAGAGCTTTCCATCCCTACTAACTGAGGCCGTTTGCCCCATTTGACCAAATGAAATTAGGGTGTCAGGTAGGACCCTGGTGCTGAATTTCTGTGCACATCCAGTGCAAATTTAAATTTAAGAGTGAAACCCAAATCGTCTCCTGAAAAGTAGTGAGTAGTACAGTAGTAGAAATTTGACTATTGTAGCTTAAAATGTCATTTTTTTATATTCATTTTGCTATTTTCGAGTCTAAATAGTAGCTTCATCATATTTAACTGAATGACACTATGTTTGCAGATGGTAAGGCATGAGGGGTAGAACAATAGAGCGAGGCTGAAGAAGTACGTGCGCGTGTGTGAATACAACTGAGATGGAGCACAATGACCCTCATACATTACAGATCCATCCGCACCAAGCACCAACACAAAGAGTGGATGGGAGCTAGCACACACACATTCACAAACACGGTCAGTTGAATTATTTAGCTTCATTAAACAATATTGGCATTATCTCATTCCTGAGGAACAATTAACAAGACTGTAACAAGACTGTTAGTAATACAGATACAGAGATGAGAATGTGGTCATGGTAAATACCATTTACCAGACTAAAAACACAAGTTAAGTTTTAGTTCAGGTCATTTGGTGTTTAAAATGGCAAGATTTCTCTTTTGCTCCACTGTTTCACTTTATTGTGATGTTGTCACTGACTTTGTACCAACTGACTGTCTGGTTAGCTAAACACACACACTGTACATGCACAATGTTCTTTATCACACATTGTAGCTGAAATAAAGGTGTTAGAACTATGCAGTTCCATGTTGTACTGTACTTACTGTTCACCGGGTTGCTGTCTGTCTCCTGGTTATATCCATCTTTGGTGGGGGGTTGCCACGTCAAGGTTTAAATCCCCCTTTAACAGCACAAACAGCCAAATCCACACCTTAGACCTGCACTGCAGTCGTTATGCCACCTCCTGAGCACTTTCTCACACACTCTTCAGAAGGGTGGGCTCTGCATTATGTAGTGGCCTTGGCCCCCTTTTCCTCTCTGGTGACCATATACACAGATACACAAACGTTACTGCCTGAACAAGGTCAGGCGAGGGAGCAGTCAAGTACAGACTCCTCCCACAAAGCATCTTAGATGGTCAGACAGAGCTACACACTAATCTGACAGGTCTCAAGTGGACAGACTGGGAGCTAACAAGCTTAAAGAGAGACAGATCAGGAAGGCAGAGATCACTCTCTGGGGACACATGTTTGAAGGAAAGAGATGTCACTAGACTGACCTAATAGGAAAGACAATAATTAAAGGTACAGGGCAGGAAACAGGAAAAAGTTTCTTATTCACCATCAAAGTAGATGGTACATTGTAAAAATCAGCAGCCACTTTCACAATTTAGCAGCCAATTTTCTTTTTTTTTCCTTTCTTTTTTTTCTTTTTTTTTTTTAAAGACAGGTTGTTTACCTGCCAAAGGATCTGGTAGACAAATTCACCAGCCTAGGACCCACTCCAGCTTTAAGTACTTTAGAGTAGGGTTTCTCAACCTTTACCACCTCTACCATCAAGGCCCACATAATAAATTTTCTGATAAAGTCTCTTTGACAAAAAAGTGCCAGTGCCAACAGTTGCCAAGCTGTCATCATAAAATAACAATTTGTTCTTAATTTTTATTAAAACAAAGTCAAACAAAAACCATATCATTTAAAGGTAAAAATGTAGCAAAGTGAGGACGCTTTAGACTCAACTCACCAAAAAAACTAAAAACTAAAAGAAAAAATCATGGAATTAGGATAAAATTTGATAAATGAGTCTACATGGTTCTCATTGTTGGCCACCCTCACTGAAAAATGACACGCTTATTCCATGTTTTTTTGACAGCTGAGTCCAAATTGTCCTTACTTGAATCAACCATTAATTTTGCATAGTGCATCATTAACCATGCAAAGGATTTCTGCTTTATAAGAGAAAAAAATGCCAAGACCATTTAGTATAGCACAGCTTTTACTCCAAGCCACTTCGATATTAATGAGCAACATCAACTGCCCTGGCAAATCCATCTTTTATATAATCTGTATTATGTCTGAAGAGAATTTTAGAAGTTTTCTGATGAATATTAGCCCAATAATCATTTTATTTGAGAAAACTCTCAATTTTACTGCCAAAATTGACTTGCATCTAGCTATAAATGGAGGAGTCTCTGTCTGTGTGTCTGTCCTTCGATTTTCTCAACAACCGTTCATCTGATCGACTTCACACTTGGAGGGTGTATTGCTGACGCCCCAAGGAAGTGCAGTGTTGAGCGTGAAGTTGTTTGTATGAGCTGTTGCTTGAGAAAGCTGTAAAAGTCAATTTTCTCATTGTTAGTTATCGTCAGTGACAGAACGAACAAGATGGAGCTCAACTGCAAGGGCAGTGCAACACCTGGATTGTCTTCAGTACATGCAAGAGTTTTGCAGTTTATCATCAAAAAAGGCAGCAGTTTCACACATTTTGTGTTTTACCTTTGCAAGACGAATGTGAACTTCCATGCCATCATCCACAGACTAAAATTGTCGGAGCACAGCAGTAAATCCCAGCAGGAACAAACAAAGGGGACCTTTTATTTCCACATCAAAACACTATGTGGTTACATTTGCCAGGAAAGGAGGTTGAAGTTAGGATTATGGTTTGGATTAAGCTTCAGAATGGACATAACCATAGACTTTAACTGTGTTCATCCCGGAAAAACAAAGATCCTTTCATTGTGGCTCCAAGCCTGCAGCCAGACTCTTCTCCCAGAAAGGTGCAAGCAGCAATACAGCAAGCCAAGCAATCAACCCCCTCTGACAGGCACATTTTGAACAGATGCTGCACTGGTCTGTCTAAATTTTAAACTTGCCCTGCTTAGCTGTGTCATGACATCTGATACGCCCATGACATGGCATGTCAGACATGGTGATAGAAACAGAATTACTGCACCTACAATCTGCTCACAGGTATTAATACATCTAGATTTTTGAAAGACTCTTACATATTTATGAAAGAAAAATGTATATTACAGACCACATATATATTATATTTATATTACAGACCACAAGGACCACTAACATTTCACACATGCATGTCACAAAAAGGCTTATAACTTCTGAACAGATTCACGTTATTTGACATGTTTACTTGCTTATTCTCATTACTTTCACTTCATTTCAGATTATTTTGCCATATATGATGTCTAAATATAGTGCTGCACATAAGAAAAAAGTTAAAAATTTTAAAGTTAATGAAAATCATTTCAGGTTTGTTCGCAAACACATTTTCTTTATTGCAATATTTTATAAATGCATTGCACACTTTCTGCTATTTAAATGGCCCTCTGAGTTTCAGAACACAAGATTTTTAGGCAATATTTACACTTTCATTCATTTTTTTTTTGAAATATGTAATCCCATTACAAGTATTCTGTCTATCTACTATCAACCTTGCAGTAAGTATCCCCCTAGAGAGTGTGTGCATAACCAGTGGATCTACCCTCATACCTTTTTTATTTTATTTATTTATTTATTTATTTGTTTTACCCACACAGATAGGAAGACACAAGTTTAACTTAAGACTTATGCATTTGTATATACTGTCAATATAGGACAGTTGACACTTGAGCACGTGCAAATACACATGCACACACACACACACACACACATACACGTTGGTTTATATCATTTTCAGGGACATTACATTGACTTACATTCATTTCCTAGAGACATAACCTAACCATAACCACTATGTGCCTAACCCTGACCCTGACTGGAAAAGTATATATTCTTTTATTTAAAATAATCTTTGCAGGCTCCCTCACTCCCTCCCAGGGTGTCACATTTACATTAACCCACTGACTGACTATGCTACTTACTATGCGAGTAGATGTCTCCATCTAGTGTTGAAGAGTTAAAAAGTTATTCTTAACTCAAACCTTTATGGCCGAGCTGGTTTGAAAGTAAACCTGGCGGCGTGCCAAAACAATAAAAAATGAGAAACAATGGCAACAAACCAAGAAATTTGTCAGTGGTTAAACACGTGATATTGGTTTTCACATTCATAGGATCTTTGCCATATTTCAGATTGAAGATACCGCAAAGTTGTTACTGTCTGTTTGTAGAAAAGTGATTCCCTTCCTCCAGAGTGACTGACTGGCTTTGCAAGACATTTCAGCTATGAGGGCTAGAAATCCTCATTGTCATCCCAAAGAACTGCATGACAAAGAACTATTATTAAACAATATTTAGCATAGTCATAGATTACCTTTTCACTAGATGTTTCTGTTGGATCTGTACTATATTTCACTCTAGTGATTTTATTGTAAGTTTAAGTGTAAATGAGTCAAGTCAAATCAAGTCAAGTCAGTTTTATTCATATAGTGCCAAATCATAACAGAAGTTATCTCAGGGCACTTTTCATACTGAGCAGGTGAAGACTTTACTCTTTACAACATTGATTACAGAGACCCAACATTCCCCCATGAGCAAGCACTTGGTGACTGTGCCGAGGAAAAACTGAGTCCTGTCCATACTGATGCAATTCCTTTATCACTAATAGAAGTCAGTAAAAGTTATATGCCACTTTATATGTCACTTATATGTCACCTCTATCAATAAATGACAATTAAGGCACAAGGACAGTTGATCAAAACTAACATTTAATATCTTTACAGTGGATGTACATCAATAATAAAATAGCCTACAAAGTACAGACATTTTGTATCAACAGCAACATCAAGAGTTTTGCTGAAAAGAAAAAGAAGTGCATTAAAGATTAAAACCACAGCTTATGTCACAACAAAGGAAAAAAACTGAAAAAAAAAACTTGCAAACCGGATAAAAATAGATGGAATCTTACCAGAAGTGCTCGTCCTCTGGTCTCAATGGGCAGTAGGAAGTTTCCAAAGGCACAGACTACAGCGGCCACAGCAAAGGGACACAGGGCCAGTATTACTGACTCGGACATTAACACCTGCAACCAAACACACATCAATGTAAGACGTCAATGGGGTGATTTTGCCCACAACTTTTAGTGTCCCCAGTAAAACTTAACTAAATCCCAAAAATTGGCTACTACAATGGGAAAAGAGTTGAAAGTTGTGTCAAGTAAGAACGAAGGATAATAGATTTAAACATGTCATATATTTAACTTTCTTTGGCTAACCTCAATCCTACTCAACACAGACAGCCATGAACATACCTGAGCTATGAATGGCGCAATCATGCCTCCAATCCGACTGAAGGATGTACAGAAGCCCATTCCTAAAGAACGTGCTATGGTGGGATACACCTTATATGGAAAGATGACATGTAATCCATGAATATATCATATGACATTGTTGAAAATATATATCCAAATCTCCAATATAATCAGCAGCGTATCATATACAAGTACAATAAAGTAGTGTCCACATACCTCAGCAGTATAAATATAGACCACATTAAAATTCATGGAGACCAGAGACCTGAGCAAGAAAAGCAGCACAGTAAAACCAAACCTAGAGAAAGACACAGGGAAACAGAGAAAAACAGAAAGCCGTCAACACACTCAGACACTGAAACTGTAATAACAGAGTGAAGAACTGAGTGAGCGATTGAGTGCTTCTCATACATGGAGGTACAGATGTTGAGCAGCATGAATATCAGGGCCGACATAAGTTGTAGCACCGTCAAACTCATCTTCCGTCCAACAATATTCAACAGGCCTATGTTTAGAGGGATAACTGGGGAGAGGAAGCAAAATGAGAGGAATGTTATTTAAGTGTTATATATGGCAAGATCATTCTATTGGTCAACTTGCATACCTGCTAAGTGGTGAGAAAAGACACCAAAATCATCCACGTGTTCGTAGTAGATCGTTGACTCAAGTGCTCAGTGCTAACACTTTAACTTACACTATGTAGAGTGATGGAAGGCCACTAGCATTATCTCAAAAGTGAAAATATGTGAACTTGTAGACTATACTAGGTTGAACTAGCAGGGACTCCTTTCCCTGTTAACACATGAAATGAAGGCTGCTAAAGAAGCTGTTAAATCAGTTGACTCGCAAATGCATTACAGATGTCCTGCGATAGTCATATTACCATATAATACGAGTAGGGCTTTATATGACTGTTTCTGTCTCGCCAACTTCAATTACAGCATTTCCCTTTGATGACGCTAGTCTCAACCTTATTACTCACTTCTTTTGACCTAAAAAGAGCTGAGCGCTTGCCACTGCCGGGCTTTCCTACGACATTGCGTAGGTTTGGGCGCAATAGATGGTTTGTAGAGAACACTGGTGTTTTGACGATTTGGCATCTATTGCCTAAGCATAAATACACTCGCCTAGATAACGTCTATCTCTTAAATCACTCATGCCGTTTTTCGTCCATGCTGGTGGGTGTCGCAGTGGAAATCAAGAGCAGGGTGCTGCTTAACGCGAAGAAGAGATTTGGGAAAAATGACTTAGTGGACCTTTAAGGAAATGTTACATGAATGAATTTACAGGCCATACAATAAAAACACAACTGCTAGTAAACTAGCATGTTATGAGTAGTCCAGTTACCTACTACTCAGCATAGTGCAGCCTATGCTAACATGTTAGCATGCTAACATGTTAGCATGGAGCACACGAGTCAAGAGTCTATCAAGGACACATGATGACTTTGGTGTCCATGATCTCATCACTTAACAGGTAAGCTGACCGATGAGACATTCTCCACAAAACTTGGTGTATTTTAAATATCTTATTATACTTAGGATATATAGTCTTTTAAGATACAGAACAAGAAAAAATTCTTTCTCTCACTCATTCACTCTCAATCCTATGTATAACTCACGTCCAATTTCCCCCAAGCAGCTAATGAGGAGGGTCTGGTAGTCGCTGAGTCCGAAGGGGATGCAATAGCACAGTCCCTCCTCATGGCGGTGTTTGACCAGGTGGTCCCGGTCAGCGTCCGTCACACACAGCAAGTTCTTCTCTAGCAGCTCTGAACTGCTCAGCACGGAGCCATAATAGGAAAAGGATGCTACAAACCTAAAATAAAACACACAAGCATGTACACACGCATTTGTGAAGACGTGCAAACTGGGGTTAGAAGGTTGTGGTGCATAAATGAATTTGATGAAGACGCACAAACAGGAAGTGATGCTTGATGCTAGAACTCGCAAACTTCAGGTATATATTTGGGATCAATCCCAACATGTTACAGACCATATTTTTATTATTTACACGCAAAAGTTTTCAACTACCTACATCAAGTTTAGGCAAGTAAGACAACTTTGGTTAAGAGTATGGTTAAGGTTAGAGTTATGTTAAATAGTTTGGTCAAGGTTAGGCTTTAGTCATAGTTATTTAGGGGGAAAAATCAGCAAAGGTTAAAACTTCATTCACAGTAGAAATCTTTTTGGAAGGAGTTTGGTATTAAACATGGGTTGTGAGAGTTTAAGGCAATGCATGCCATCCACCAGCTTGTCCACACTATTTATTTCCTCAGTATAATTTCAATGTCAGACTACCACCTGTTCTTAGTTGTGCCTTCTTTGTGAAATCCTGTCATGGGAGGAAAATGTACTGCATCGCTCATTTTTCATGCACAGAGCATGTATGTGCATTTTTAGACATTGTGCTTACTACACAAAAAGAGATAGTGCTGTAAAAAAGTTACCATTATTGGCCTACAAATGCACATGCACTCACAGAGAAACAGAAACCTTAGGGGTATTCCACATTAGATCAGAAAGTTGACCAGAAAGCTGTTGGAAAAGGTTATGCTATATCCTCATGCTGGTGATTTGTGGATTCATGGCGGTCTTCATGTAGGACTGGACGAAAAGAAACAGTAGAGGATGAAGAGGAAGCCTTACCATGAGTACCACAGTAGCAGAGATGTCCTCCTGAATGATGGACTGAGCAGGATACGCCAATTTCCCCTCTGAGTCTGAAACACAGAAACCCACACACATAACATGGGAAACTACCATAGACATCAATCACTTTAAATATAATGGATGGCACATTTACAAGCAGGACTCAAAATTAATGCACAAAACAAAAAAATGTTGATTAGAGTAATACAAGTAATACAGATAAAATACATTTGTAAACTGTCTGGGACACTCTTCCAGACATTAGCAAATGCTCTGCTTGTCTCTGGAAGCTGTCTGGCGAGAATACTTTGAACAGGAAAGTCTACTGCTGTACTGGTGAAACAGGTTATTTCGCCACCTTTAGAGCTGAGACAAAGCTGCGCATTCACTGACTTTCATACTATCATTTACTCCCAGTCCCAGCACAGCTAGTGACTGTCCCAGAAATCTGGAGGGAACCGGGCGACCAGATTTATAAACCTGTGTGGATTCAATGGTGAAAGTCTGTGCATGCAAAAAACTGACAACATGCATACACAGGCTTTTCTTCAGATTAATAGCCAGCAATGTATTGCTACACACAGCCATTACACACCACTATATAGTTTGAACCATAGTAACTTACCGAATGATGGTACGAGTATGTCTAATGTATGATCTGACTGGAAGGGTGTTATTCTTATTCCCACATTACTGTATGATTTGGGTGGCAATATGTACACCTATTTATTCATGCTAGAATAAAAATCATACTTGTACAATAAAGGATGCTACCCCACACATCTATAAACATTATCTAAAATGTCATCATTGTATGAAACTATACTGAGATCTTATCGGCTACCAGTTTCATATGATGTGCTGCAAAGATCACAATTCCATATAAAATGAAACTCAAATTCATTCTTTAACTTAATATAGATAATAGTCGATAGGTGCAGTGGGAATGTGTATGTTGCCAGGTAGCCTAGCCCACGTCACCGACTCAAAGTGATAGATAACCCCTAAAACAACATTCGATCCAAAAAATATCTTGACCCTATGAGTGTAGACAGGCACACAGGTAGTTTTTAACCACCAGGGTCCATGTAAAAAGTGTGTGATTCATGGAATTGGAGCTTTTGGCATTTACCACATCATATGACGCTGTAAATTCTGGGCAAATTCCACCAAGTGGTTTTGGGAAAGCTACACCTGCAGAGTGGGGGCAATTAACCTCCACTCACCAGTTGGCCTTCAGCCGGTGGAGGTGGGTGGAGCTGATCAAGGTGTGTAGCCTGAGACATTATGGTTATTTGAGTGTTGCAGTCGTAAAACCCAGTACGAACACAAAAATTTTAAAATGAATAAAATACGATTTTTTCCCCACTTGTTTATGAACGTTATTAAATCACAAAAATTAAGCATGTTGTTAGGTTACAAAGTCACAGGATCACCATGCAAGAGAGTCATGAGAGCCATGAGAGTCATAAAATTTGGTATTTATGCCAGCGCAAAATAAAATGCTGTGACTGGCTCAGTGCAAGTGTGTTATCTCTGTTTAAATGGATAACTAGCGCCACGGTTGCTTCCATGACACAAATGAGGGCAAAAGACAGCCCACAAACACAGTTGATCTATATTGCTGTGACAAAAAAACAAATTTTAATTTCAGCTGAACTTTAACGAATAAAAATGATATCATGTGATAAACAATAACAACAATAACAAAGCAGTGAAATACATGACTTGCATTTTCAAAGCTTTGTGTGAAAACCCTGTCAAGTCTCTTGACACTGTTGAGTGAGCCAAAAGTTATTAAATAGCAGCCCTCTTTGCACAACCTTGGTATTAACTTACCTCCACTGGTTCATACAGGTGTCCAGGTGGTAAGGAAGATTTGTTCATCCTGGCAATGTGTTGGAGAGTTCTCATAGCACCCTGCATGTTCCCTGCAGACACATTGTAGCGGGCCGACTCTGGAATGTACTATTATAGACACACGTAGAGAAAAGATGCAGAGGCATGTGTCAGTGTCAAAACATTCTCAATGATGCTAAAGAATTAAGCTAAGGGAGAGGGGTGGGGTCAAAAATGGGTTAGGATAGTCCAGAATGCGCCTCACCTTGAATAGAAAAATGAGAATGATACTGGGGGCAACAGAAATGCGGATCATCCATCTCCAGCCCAGTGTGGGAACCACTAGCATTCCCAGGACGATGATCAGCATGGAGCCAAACATCCAGAAGATCTGTAGTGACAACACACACACACACACATAAAGGATGATAACTTGGTGGTGCTGTGTGGTTGCAGTGCTGATAAAGATGCAAAAGAGAATGGTGACGAGGACGACAGTTAGCTTTATGGAATGTCCAGAATGCAAATGCAGTCAGGAGTCAGACAGTGCATTATTTAAAGATAGTTAAATAAGATAGTTAAACAATTTAAAGATTATTAGATTATTTATCGGAAGCTGCACATATATATTAATACATATATTACATATATATACATATATTAATGTGTCGATCAGCTTAAATAGCTCCTTTTGTTACGGTTAAATTCACATACACAGGCAGACTAGATATTGTAAAAACTGTGTTTATCCAAACCACTGCAAAGTTACCTAATGTAAGTACCAAATGGATATAACAAGTTGAAAAAAAACATATTGATTTTGCATTACTTCAGGGAAAAATATTTTCCACGAAATTCAAAATGGCAGGTTGTGCCTTGGAGCTGTTGAGGAAGGACAGCTGCATATGTGCACCACATTTCTTCCCCATCAAACTTACTGTATGTTAGATAGGGTTTATTTGTTATTATATTAATTTGACCTGTAAAGAAGTGTTTTTCAAGGGTTAAATTCATAATAGATAGTCAGATGCAATATACATCAAAATTGGGCCACTGCTGCCAGACCAATTCATAATGCCCCCATAACAAAGTTTCCTTGTGTAAATACAAAACTTGTGTACTGAGATATTGTGTTCGCCTAAGAACACATGAGAACAACACGGTTTCCATCTTCAAGGGTTCCTGTAAATACACTGTGCAAAAAACATGTTTTTCAACTAATGAAACCTGTTTTATGTCTCAACGGCTGTTGCTTGCCTTGTTCAAAGAGTCAATACACCACACATGACTTACTGCCAGGGGACAAAAGTAGGTCAGGAGAGAGCTGTGCAGACCCTGGAAGGTATACAGATCATCCATGCAGATAATTATAACCCTAAAAATATGATCCATTTCTGTGAAAAATGGGCAGAAGGTCTTCCAGGCGAAGGCACCGAATAATATAAAGCACACCAGCAGATGCATGTGTAGAATGGAGAATTTTTTCTGACGTCTGGTGAAGTTGTTTATCAGAGATTGTGAACAGCAGGAGCAATAGAGGGAAAAAATGCTGTGCACGGGGCAAAGATTCAACAGTAGAGCACGAATTCTGCTAGCTCCCTATAAACATCAGAAACTGGACTATATAGATTGGTCATTGTGGAGCCACTTGCAGTGAACTGAAGAGTAATCTGACTATTTTATTAGTACCATTTATTTTGCAATTGATCATTCTTCCAATTAAAAGGAAGTATCATACTTCTTACTTCTACTTCAAAGAGCTAGGTTGAGCTCTGCCCCCTCAACCTTATAGCAATGCATGGCGAGAATCAAATGCAACAATGTTCTTTTGTTTAAAATGTAACTTTGTAACTTTTACTCTTAGTACTATTTAAATTAGCTACTTTTTACTTTTACTGATGTAAATGTTTTTTTTCACTTGTAGATTTACATCTCCTGTGGTAAAATGTCAGCAAGGTAACAGTGCTTCTACTTGATGTCTTAATACTCTTAATACTCCTGATTTCCTAGCCCACGGAGCCCCCCTCTTAATTCTGTGGTCAAAGAAAGACTATGTGGATTTAGGAGGCATGTCCCTATGTAAATGGAATGTGCATTTGTACTAGGGTTTGACGAAAATGGCTTTTTGAAAGCTGATACTAAAACTGATATGTTTAAGCTAACATCAACGATAGCTGATACTCAATAAGATCTTTAGCTTTGACCATTTCAAACTCAAGTATTCACAGTTTCCCCAACAATCGTATTCTTGTCAGTGTAGAAAAACATGTGAACACATATTCAGAACATGACACAAAAACTCTCCACTGCAACCCAGACTTAATTCTTTAATGCAGGCTACTCATGTTACACAGGCTTCTTAAATACTGAGATAGACCATGCCTTTAAATGAAGAATTAATTTACGATAAACACAACTGGAGTAAATAAATGAATCAAGGATGCAGCAAAAGAAGAAAAAGTTCACTGCAGGTTTTACAAGGTGCTTTTATGTAGCTGTTGTCAGTGAGGAAACTCCATCCACGAACAACGTGACTGTCCAAAATCTGATTTCTTTACATAAAAGCCAAATATCAGCATATTAATATACTGGTCTAACCTTAATTTGTAGACAAAATGTACTGGATGCTGGTCAAAGCCTGTTTGAAGGAATGTCTCATGTTTCACATCCTCTTGCTTGATAAAAAAAATTATGTCTTTTGCTACAACACCTGCATGAACTTCATCATGTGTGCCAATAATTCATTAAAAAAAACACTTCCTGTTGCATTCATCTAGCAAGGATTCTGAGAGGTTTGAAAGAGCAAACAACTGGCAGTATAGAGAAGGTAAATAGTGTCACTTTGTGCACTTGTGAGACTTACAGAGGCCAGAGGCAGAAGGTAGGCTCTGTGCTTAGCAGGGATGAATTCTGTCTTCAAGACAAACCTGAATTTGGGAAGAGGTGTCATGTAATTCCAAGAGTGTATTTTTAGAGAAAGTGTCAGGATTTTGTGTGTGTGCGTGTGTGTGTGTGTGTGTTTATACTCACCCCTGGGAGACCCCGGCCACACCACAGCCCACCATGCTGCGCAGGAATATAAACCAGCCATAGGAAGGAGCAAAGGAGGTGAGGAGGGAAAAGTAAGCGCTCCACACAAAACCGCAAAATACCACCTACAGGGAGCCCACACACACACACACACACACACACACACACAGAGTCAAAAATCAGACAACACACAGGCTTTAGAGAACCTCAAAAAACAGGGAGAATCTCCAGCAGCACCAACCTTCCAGCGTCCATATCTGTCTGCTAGATATCCACTCAGGACTCCACACACCATGAAGCCCAGAAACACCATCTGAGTGAAATGGGGCACAGGGGTTTAGTCCGGTAAGTGTACTCTACAAAGCAATAATGTGCTCCTATTGGTCTGAATGTCGATTAGCTGGACAGCTCACCGTCGAGACCAGAGCGACCTGCCAGTCGTCCAGACGCCACTCGCAGCGGATCTCAGGTGATGCCACTGCCAAGAGCATGATCTCCATCGCCTCCACTATCTAAACACACACACACATACACTTATATTTGTGGAAAACTAATGACAAGAGCAATTTCCATTTCCAAAGTCCCATAAACTCACGTTGGCGCTGCCCATGATAACGAACAGCAGGACGTGGAAGCGCCCAAAGCCAATGGTCTCCACCGCTTCCTCCACAGTGTACGTCTGCTCTGCTGGATCAAACACAGTTCAACGTCACGCACTGAAATCACAATCAAACAGCAATTTGGGAGCTTCTTGCTGCAGAAATTCAGTGTATTTCTGGTTGAAATTTGGCAGATGAGACATAAAGCCTCGTTTACAAGTGGCTGACGGCTCACCATTGTTGTTCTTGTCGTCCTGAGGCTGGTGGAAAGGGCTCTCATCCAGCTCCACCTCCTGCAGCTGGATGGCGCTGACCAGCTGAGTCTTCATAGACTCACCCATGCTGCAACACAGCAGTGCACACATGGATTACAACTGGAACAACATAAGTGAGCGAGAAGCCTAAAATGAACACACAGGGATGCAGTGGCGGCTAAACCCACCTACACTAACCCACTTTTTCTTTTGTGGAATAGGGTTTATCTCCCTTTTTAGGCTGTCATAAATATTTATGATGTAAATTCTTAGTATCAGACTGATGTCAGCTATATGTAGATATGCTCTTTTAAAGGGAATAGGCATAAATAAAAATGGACATTTTTAGGTCTTTCTGTTGGTGTTTGATGGTGATCTATGACTGGCTGTCACAGTTTACCTGTTGCTTTATTCACCGCCACATCACTGCATACATACAATCAATCTGGACTTAAGTCTCTACTGCTGCAACACAACCAGACTGTAAGTATATTAATGTAAAATCAATGCTAATGCTTTTTTCAAACATCAGCACCCTGAAATAATGCTGAGAAGTGACATAAAAATCAGTGTTATTTCAATTCATATTCAATCACTGATGTAACATGAAATTAACATTAAACATTAAAACCCTGCTTTGTGTCTAACTGTGATGGCTTGCCAACAAAATACCAATCTCAGCTTCTTTCAATATGGGAGTGAATGGGGCTGCACTTGACATGGTTTTCAGCTAACAAGTCACCAATTCAAGACATTTTCAAGTGGACATTAACCGCAGTATAATTTTATTAACCATGAACTTCTACAAGATACAAGATATACAACGTTAAAAATGGGAAATTTTGTAAAGTAATATCCACAGAATGCCTTAATAACCAACAGGATGCTGAAAAAGTTCTCAAAATATCTAAGGCCAGGGGCATGTCCATTGCTGTGGTCTGAAGTGAATAAGATCCCATGTAACTGCAATGTCCTGGGTTCAAATGTGGCACAGGATCTTTGACACGTCATTCTCTCTCTCTTTTGTGAACATAACCCCAACAAAGTAGAGGAAACAAACCCCAAAATTGAGAGAAAGTGACTGATGATGATGTTCATCATGTGGTTTACAGTGACCAGCGGTTTCTCATTTGATATAAAGGAGACTAGACTAGAAACAGGCCTGACTTTGAGACAGTGTCGTGGAAACTAAAGGTGTGGAAGTAAGAGGGTGGATACATACTTGTTTATCCATCCATAATGTAATGTGAATAAGCTGAGACTGATTCTTGCTTTGCTAGTTTGTAGACGAGCCTCAGTGAGGTAAGGGATAAAATCTGCTGCTGAAAATCTGCAAAATCTTTGGTCTCGAGTCATTTTATTTCTTTCGATTTTACATGTATGAGAAAAAAGCTGTATATACCATAATAGATACAAATAATATGAATATTTTACATTCCAAACCGACTGGGCTTATAGTTCTTCAAATAGGTCTGTCATTCATAAGCCCTGCTACTGGCTATGGGATCACCTTGGTTTGATAGGGTTTCTATAATAGTATTACTACTTTTAATGGTCATTCGGTACTAATCAGTGAATTTGAATTGAAATGACACTGATTTTTGCATAGATGTACGTCCATTTTCAGTGATGGACCAACATTATTTCAGGCTGCATGTTGAATGAAATGCAGCACTCATTTAAGGAGTCTGGAGAGAACTATTGCTGAAGTTGTAGGACACTACCTATAAAATTAGCAGTAAATCTATAAATCCCTTTATAAATCCCTTTATATACAATGTTACCATAGAGAATAAAAATAAAATAAAGTATAATAAAGACAGCCTACTATACTTTTGAGAATCACAAACACACACTGAGTCCCTATATCAACATAGTCTATATTACAATGATTTTTCTCTGGCGGGAATGATAATTAGAAATGTAGACTAAAGCAGCAGCTGTTTTACGTGTATACTAAGCAGTTTCGCCAAACTCCATTCAAAGTTCTGCCAATTTTAGGTGTCCTCGCTTGTCGGTAAACATACATACCTGGTAGGACGTGGCTTGAAACTTCCAAGAATCCTTAGAAGCTACTCTTCAATTCGGCAATATATCAAATGCACAAAGCAGCACCTGTTGCAATAACATTTGAACATTTGTAACTTAAGCGTCCACCAGAACAGCGAGAAGAATGAACCACTGATAAGAGTATAAATTCTTCAGATTCAGGTGATACTGAGCGGACCATACACACGCTGAATTTACCTAACAGGCCCTAGCGATTCGTTAAATCTCTTCAAGTCCTGTTCAATCGCGATTGTGGTTATGCCGTTGGTCATGCATGGCAACATCAAACACCCTCTGTGTAAACTAGGCAGAACGCGCATCTCTGGGACATCAGTATTCAACAGGTGTTTCAGTTTCGCTGTGTAATTTGCAAGAAGGTTGTCGGGATTCAGGGAGCCCACTTACTCTGTTTGTTTTTCAGCCTTAACCTCTCGGTGTTGTCTCTTTTCATGCTGTAAAGGATGGAAAAACGCGCTCCGACTATTATTGGCACCTTCCGCAGAAGATGGTTTTGTTTACCTGCGCCAGGTACATCAGGAAGTGTTATCGTCATCACCCCCAGTGTAACAGAGACGGCGGTTGTCCTGCGGTGGGAGGGGCCGGGTCTGCTGTGTGTTGTTTGGGGGAGGGAGGAGAAGGAAGGAGGAGGGTTAAACAGATGCGCCTCTGTGTTCCACAGGTGATGGGGCAGGGCCTGTTTAAGATCCAATATTTGCTAGTTTTCATTTTAGTAGCATCAGTGTCGTGTCGGTGCCTAAAACCCATAAAATGCAGAAACGCATGTTGAATTTGAACACATCTCTTTAATGGTTGTCAAACACATCTTTCAGACTT
>OMLF01026316.1:0-19044 GCA_900302615.1 Holocentrus rufus | reverse complement strand
CCACTTGATTAATAACACTAATCAAATTATACAGTGTTCCACTGTGCCCTGAAATCTGGGGCCATAATGTCCTCTAATGGCGAGGTTCATGGAGCTAAACTTCAGGGGGAAAACACGGCGCTGACTGCTGCATGCTTTAATGAAGGCAGTAAAACATCCATTTCCAGAAGCCATGAAATGAAAGGAAAGATTGTGGATGTGCACCCAGTGGCTCCCCCACCGAACAAAAATGGAGGGCCGTTAACACAAAAGACAGTGAGAGAGAAAGAGAGAGAGAGAGAGAGTGAGAGATAGGCAGACAGAGAGAAGAGGCAGAACCTTGAGAAGAGAAATGAAGAGAGAATAATGCAGAAATGAAGAGATTTAAAGGGCAAGAACACCGGGAATAAGTGGATGTAAAAAGACAAGGGATGATGAAGTGAGAATAGAGAGACAGATTGGTAGACTCTTTCCGTGCTTTATTTCAGGAGAAATTCTCTCCTGGCATGAAGACAATCTCTCTCTGCTGATTATGGATGAGCCAGGCTGCTTCACTATGTCTGTTATACTTAGTGCTGCTGACAGCAGCCACAATTCATCACTATTTAACTGCTGATGCACCTAACCACAGCATACTTCCCCTCATCTATCTCACTGCCTCTCCATTAGTGTATTTCCTTTGTCTATCCATCCATCCATCCATCCATCCATCCTTCTATCTATCCATCCATCCATCCATCCATCCATCCACCTAATCTTTAATTTAATCAAGCCCTATTGCCCTGGAAGAAAAGCCACATACCACACTATTGCTCAGCTCTGACCTTAGTTGTCAATTAGTTGCTGTAGGTGGGAAAGGATTACATTGTTACTTCTAGGCAGTATGCCAAAAGGCAGTATGCCTTTTGTTGGCAGGGCCACCTTATGTGTTTGACATCAAAATCCAAGCAGGACATCTTAAGATGACAATGGGTTCTTGCTGGAGACACGATGCAAAGCCCTGCACTAGGTCTGTTGCTGCATTGTAATTCACAGAGTCTCCAGACACTCAAACTTATACAAAAGCTTTATGGTTTGGATTAAATCTGCTAAATTACACATGCTACCAACAATTGAATCAGCCCCTGCATCTCGAGCAAAGCAAATGTTATTTGTGGTCCTTGGGGTGGAATTTCATCTGGAGAGCAAGGAAAAAAAAATGACAACAAAGCTGAGAAAACACAGATTGCTATTGTTATTATTATCATAATTACAGGCATGCTTATCGTGCAAGCAGCCTCAATCAGGATGAAATACAGTTTCATTTGATGAAGCTTCCTGTTTTGACTGGCTTGGGTTTGGGAGCCACACACTTGGCTGGCGCGCCAAAAACTCAATCAGGCGCAATTACATAGCCATCAGATAGAAATGTAATTGATTTGAAAGCTGACATGAGATATAACTACATTACAGTGGAGGCACAGTGGGAAGGCTCCTTGGGGACAGGGCCTACGGGGAGCTCATTACCGCCAAGCTTTGAATTATTGAGTGTTAAGGCAGTGACATAGAGGAATAGAGGAAGGTGATTGGCTGTGACAACTCAGCAAGTGTTTATCTCAACTTACGGCAACCTAAGACATCTGAGGGAGTGATCTGTCTGTGCATGAATATTGCAAGGGGAGAAGTTGTAATGGTCCATAATTGAAAGGGTTCAGGCCAAGGTAGGGTCTGTGGGTGCACTTCATCCCTGCTGTTTTCCCCTCTAGCCTTGGTAAGTAGTTCAGCTCAGGTGAAATGATATCATGTCCTGCCTGTGGGCAGTTTCCACGGCAATGATGCCACCTAGTCTTTGAGTCAGAGAGTTGGTCCTCTGGTTAGCTTGTGGTAGCATCATATGCCACTCTCTCCCACCAGCCACAATGAGAACAGTGTTGACTCAGTGCTGGGTGGTTTTTAAGCCAATACTTTCACTTTTTATGAAGCATGTTTTGACGTAAGTTTTATATTTCAGTGCATTTTAAATAACATCCATTGCAGAGTGCCAAATTTGCATAAGCTTATTAGATCATTAGCATTATCAGAAACTGGCCAATCATAAATAGCGTCTACATCAAACCTGAAAGCGTATATAATAAGTGTAACATTATTAGCTCACATTTGTCTTTGATATTAGCTTAGTCAACATTAGCCAAAAAGCCATCCATCCATCCAGTCACAGTATTAGCAGTCTGCATCACACTGGTTATTGTCCAGCTAATGTGCTAGCCTTTCTAGCTAGTAAAAGAAATATTGTAGTAATGTGATTGAACACTGAGGATTTGCATTTTTACTTGTCCTGTTGTATCAAAAATCACCAATTACTAAAATCCTCTTATTCAATAAAATGTGTTGATTTGTCCTTTAATTTTGTCTATGTGGTTTATTTTGTTTTATTAATCTTGTTTGGACTCTTTGGCTTCTGTAGTTTTTATGTTGCATGGAGCGGATCATATATTCTTTAACACTGTCTGTTCTTTAAGTGACAAAGGACACTTGAGTACAATTTCAACGAAATCCTTCTTACTCAAGCAGAGTTAGTGCAATTTACGTCTACTGAGGTAAAACTGCAGCAAAGTAACAGCACTTCTACTTGAGCAGGCCTTGGATTTTTTTGCCAGTCTTTCTACCTCTGGGCTTGAGTAGACTCAAAGAGCTAAAGTGAGGCAGCAGCCGGCCTCTCCTGGGTTGGGGGGTGAAGCCTGACCCTGACCACCAGCCTACGGGCCGCCATGGTGCTGACGGGGGCCCCTGTGGAGAGGATAAAGATATAAGTCACCGCAGAGGGGCCTCGGCATCCCCCAGGAAACTAGCGACTGCCTACCTCCGAGAGAGAGCCACGTCCCCCAGGGCTCTGCTACTGATCTCTCTCTCTCTCTCTCTCTCTCTCTTTTTCTATCACTCTTTCCTTCTCTCTATCTCCTCACACAGCCCTCCTGTGAGCTTTCCCACAAAAATGAGAACTCAATTAATTCAGGGGAAATGAGGGCGAGGGAGGAGGAGGAGGAGGAGGAGGAGGAGGCCTGGGAGCCCACAGAGACAGAGAAAGAGAGAGAGAGGGAAGCCTAACAGAGCTCCTTGTCGATCTGTGGCCTGGATACAGCAAACAGAGCATGGGGTGACGGAGGTGTGCATTAAGTCTTTAGCCAAGTTAATCCTGTCTGCAGTTTAAACACGGCTGATGAACGCCCCTCATTACAGAAGGGGATGCTGGGTAAACAGACAGGTCACCAGGAGACAGGCAAAGACAGAAAAGCAAGGCCTGTGGGTGTTAGGAACACAAAGAGAAGGCATGATTAAAACCGCACTGGCACTGGTATACTGGTCAATACTTGGATGATGGCAGAATCTCATAAGCTGACTTTTTATTGGAATTCAGCGACGACAAACTTTTTGCCTATTATGGCATGACAGTATGAGGCTTATACAAAAACCAGATGCAACCTTGACATGAAATTGCAGATCTGAGTGGCTGTACTTAAAATGAAACAATAACCATCATAGCAGCAATGCTGAAAATATCTTAGTTTCTATTTGAACCTGAGGGAAAGAACAAACAGTGTGGTGAGAGAAGAGTGTGCATGCGTCCATTTGTATGTGTTTATGTATGTGACCAATGACCTTTGACCTTGTGAACAAGGGCCTCATTCTAAAGACGCAAAGTGCCGTCGGACAAACAACAGTCATCAATCTTGCCCAAGCCAGGTCACCCTGCTTAATGCTATATTAGGATACTAGGAGCTACTACACAGCTCAGCTCATTTTCTCATAGCCTTGCAGAAAAACTGGCAGCAAACCAGCTGTTAGCAGGGGCTGTCACCACATTTGAGGTCACTAGTAGGCTACACACACATACACACATGCACAATATGAGGTGGTACACTGCAGTACTTTCCAGCAGCTATGCTAAGTAGACTAAAAACAAATTGGCAGTGTGACGCGTCCAAATACCTGCGACTTCTTATTTTTCAGCTGCGCTGATGCAAATGGACAGAACTGTTTTCTGCACGTATGACTGAGGCCTAAAAAACAAAATAAAAACAAACGACCCGTTTTTACTGTAAGACCACTTGTAAGCTGTGAGATGTTATCTGTAGTGCAGCAACAATATAAATGTAACCACTTCACTTTGACGGAATGTAAATCTCTCAGCATTCTGGGATGTTTCTGTGTTACAGTTTGACTGCTGTGCATATATTACAGTGTTTTACCATTCCCAAGCCCATAGGACAAGGCTAGTAAAACAGGCGAGCCAGACAGTTCCAAATTTTCATATGATAAATACCTTGCATGTTAGGAGCCAGGGGGGATTGTGGTGAATGTGTTTCCAAGAAAATCAGTCTGCCACTAGTACTTAGAGTGATTGAATAGCCTGTAAACAGAAGCTGCAGACTTGCTTGTCGCTGTCTGGGAGATACTAATATGGTTGTGCTTCCAGCAACTGAAGGGAAGGAAGGAGGAGGGGGAGAACAGTGAAGTTCATGAACTGAACAGCGAGTGCAGGAGCTTTTCAAATTACCCAGGCTCTGCTCTTGGCCTCAGCCCTGAACTGAAACTGTCAACGAAAACCACAAGACCGTTGAGCAAAGAGCGTCAAGTCAGTCATAAGACACTCTCAGTCAATGGCTGATAGTGTTCCTCGCATTAGCCCAAATTAAAATTGAATCTATCTTTAACAATCTAATAAAAAAGCCATATGATGATACTTCCCCCCCCTTCTGCTCTCCATCTTCTCTTCTGCAACCCCTGAGGAGAATAAATTCTCCTTTGTTCGCAGTACTCGTAAAAGGACCTTTTGCTTGCGTGCCAGCATCTTTGCTATCTATAAAATTCATCACAGTCAGAGCTCATTTTTTGTCAGATCTGTGTCCAATCGAGAAAGTGTGGAGGCTGCAGATAGTCTTGTTGATGTTGGAGGCCAAATTAGAGGCAATATGAGCATGAAAATGAATTAAGCACACAATTTAGCAGTTAACTTGGAAGCACGCCTTTGTGTTTTGTCTATGCATCAGCTGACATTTATACTGTATTAAGACTAAGGATAGGACTAATAACAAGCCTACAAAGGACGCTGGGTTCTTCCACGGCCTGAATACGAGGTGGGCTTCTAATGAACAGGGGCATGTGGCTTTTTATCACGAGGCAGACAACTTAACAAGTTTGCCATTCACTCAAAAATATCGCCAGTGTATTCCAAAGGAAAGTCTCGCGACAATATAAAGAGCACCAAATGTAAAAGACATGGGGTCAATACACGAGGGAGTGCTTTCGATTTCGGGTGAATAATTGGTATTTCGTGAGAGAATAACAACTGCAACAGGAAAGAGGGGAGACAGTGAGAGTTCAAACTCACAAGTGCAGCAACAGCACTTTTGTTGAAGGTGACAAGGGGGAACAAACCACAACCTATGTGCCTATTGTGCAAATACATAAACCCACAAAGGGTGATGCGAATAAAGCAGCACGTTATCTGTATAGGTGTAAACCACAGCCCAAACTAAACTGAAGTTTAGTCTGCCTAAATAAAGACCTTAAAGATACCTTAACCTAAAAAAACTCCCTGAGTCTATAAAGAACCAATCTGACTGATAATGAACACCATGTGGCTCATGATAAAGCCTGATCTTCTTCTCTCTCATCTCATTCCATAGATATATTGTAACACTCAAATCCCCAGACACCTGCGCCGTATCTCCTCTGACCTGAACATGAAACCAGGACAAGAAACACTGCGCAGCCATTTGGTTTTGTTTGTTCTCCTGGGGCCTCCTTGGCTCTAGGAAACTTTACCCTGGCATTCGCTCTAATCCCCAGAGGATGAAATGCAGGGCGGCAGCAGCGGCAGCACACGGATAAAGCGGCAGGTAAATTGCATGTCTGTGACAGACCACCGTAGAAGTCTCCATACTTGGCCTGGGTCACACTGCTAATTTGATGACCCCTCCTCCGCTTTGCACTTGGCCTCAAGGGTAGCCCTCCCCCTCCGCCTCCCCCTCCTATCGCCTTACATCCCGCTAGTCACCTTAGAATAACAAGCGCTGCATCAACTCCGACTGATTCAATTGTGCAAAATTGTGCACAGTTCATTGGCTCTGGCGGCGCTTTGGGAGTAGATGACAGCGGTGTGTGGAGCCAGAGAGTATCAGTTGACCCAGACTAATTATTCATAAGGCCTTGTTGTGATGGCTGCTGCTCTGGTAAGGTCAGGCAGGAGCAGCTAGGGGGAAAACAAAAACATTTCCTACTAAAACGGAGTTGACACGGCTGGGTATCTACAGGAAACTGTGAAAGAAAATCTGACGCTCCCAAAAAAACCACTGGGAGTATGGTGATCTGCCTGTGTGTGTGTGTGTGTGTGTGTGTGTGTGTGTGCCTTTGTGAGTGGATATCAGCCTGACTGCTATACATTCCCAATTGCAGGTTGTATTGGATGCAATGGAGGATATGATTTGAGAGGGGAGCTCATGCATGGCTGAAAGGAGAACAGCGCGGCTCCTTAAATAATGGTACACTCCATCTCCTCACCACCACAGGCAGGCACCGGTTTGAAATTTGTAATTACAGTAATTGTGAATTCGACAAATGGGCTTCCAATGCGCTCTTCAGCGGTGAAAATGAAGGTTGTGTCACCCATGAGGAGTCTGCTAAAAGCATCTTTTCGTCAACACTTCAGTTTACCAACTCTGGGATGGAAAGCGCGGAAAATGTCCAGATGTCTGCAAAAATATTACAAGTCACAGTGTTTAGATGAGTCTACGACGGAGGCAAAGGCTCGTTGACTCCTGCAAGGAAAACCAAATGAATTTTCCTTACCTTTGAGCTGCGATGAACTGCTTCCTCACCTCTATTTACAATCAAAATGAAGCACAAAAATGTGTACCCACAAGTGCACGCACAAAAGGCCCACTTATGAGCAAGCACAATAGCGTGGCAATTAGCGGCTAGAGAGGAGGAATGCTGGATCGGTTACAGTTGTTGAATGTTAATTACAGCGTTTTACGGCGTTGAGGAGATAACGAGTTAGCGCCTGGTGACAGCAGCGACACGTCCTTTAACGAGAGCCGTGGAAATTTATGAAACTTGAGATCAGGGACAATGAGGCGTTACTGGCTTGTCAGACGCTCTCCCGCTCACCCTCCCTTTGTCCTAATGAAGGCAGACACTCGTTTCTTCCTCTTCTCGCCTTGTTCCAGGACTGTTAGCTGGGAATGATTATCGCTTATTTCAGAAAGGCAAAAACCAGCAGATTGGAATTCTGTCCATGTTCGCTTCTAAATACCTTATCATCTCAAATCGCTACTGCCATTGTCTGCTCTGCTTTGGTGACAGCTATAGCATAGGGAAAAAATAACCGCCAAAGCATGCGGACACAAAAAGCCCGCAGATAAACATGGGGTCATATAACGGATAATTCCTGGTATGGGGCAGGAAAAATAGCCAGTAGCCAGACAAATGTGAGATCAAGAGCTTGGTGAAATCCGAGGGGTTAATATGGTCGTGTTGTGAGGCCCGGTTTGGAATGTAGGTTAATGGAATCATTGACAGGGCTCAGCTCTAATGCCAGGGATGCTTAAGAGGAGCCATACCTCATGATTTAAGCAAATCCTGGCACATTCTTCAAAGTCTCCTCCAAGACTTTTTTGATACAGGCCGACACAGAAGTGTGGGGATTTCTTTGTCTACACAACCACTGCTAACCAGAATCCCCTAGGCTTTACCAACAGCTTAAATAGGTTTTATAGAATATTACATCAGTTACACTGGGGCACACACAGGGCCCAATGGTAATATTAGGCCTAATAAACACGTAAAGAGAGGCTGTTTTCCTTCATTCCCAAGCAAATTACAGTGCATTGCAACTATGTGAGCAAGAATGTGCAGTAAAATATGGGGTTCTTAACATACATACAACCGTAGCTCATGTCTGGACTTTGACCTGGCAGGAAAACAAATAAATTGCCCCAGGCTCATTAAATCTAGCTCTAAACAAGCTGTTTATATCCAAATCAAAGAAACTTGACTTACCTGGAATGCAGTCATATCCCAAATGTGGCTACAATGAGAGTGTTTGTGAGGATGCAAATTTACTGATTTAAGTCCTTATCTCTGCAGTGAACCTGTTGACCTGTTACCAGTGCTAGTGGTGGGAAAATCCCAACAACAGTCATTTACGTGGGCTGCAGCTTAGATGAAGGCTAGCCTATCGGAGAGAGCAAGAGACGATCCTTTGAAACCACAAAAGACGAGAGGCCTAAGATGGTGTTCAGATGTCAATAAAAACAGGTGTTAACCAGCTTAGCTAAGATGTTAAGAGCTTGGATAATCCTAGCCTGGATCCAAGAGGGATCCGACTCTGGAATACTAATGCTTAGGATGCACCGTTAAATCACAAAGAGTTGATTAGGGGGTTGGGTTTGAGTAGTACTGCTGCTACTGACTGTCAAAGCTCAATCTACATCCACTGCCACTTATGAAGCATTGAAGCATAATACATGTTCACGTATGGAGGATGCTTGGCTGTGAGTGGGGTCATTCAGGCCTCGAACCAACTATATCTATTTTTTAAAAAATGGACTAGAACATTTTACCTTGAGAGCAAAAACACCTACACACCATAGATTTATTCTGAAGTTCACCCAAACTGGCCTCCACAGAGAAGAAAAGCAATCCATCACTTTAGCTCTTGAACTTAAGTCATCATCTGCTATTGCAGTACAACAGACAGAACAACTGGAAATACAGGGATGCCATGTTACAGAAATGAATCATCAATATATGAGTAACTTTCCATTTAAGATGCCTCCTAAATGCTTTCATCGTGCAGGCTCTTGTTATTAATGGCCATACACAACAGAATTCAATTGAGCCTCTATCAACTCATCATCTGTGTTTCATTCATGCTCACCATAAAAATTTAATATTATGTAGCCAACGCTATTGAAAGTTCCCCTTGAGCAATGAGCAATTTCAAAGAACTGCACGGCTGTTAGATAAGTCCTAAAAAGTCTTAAAAAGAACTATGTGAAAGTGACAGGCTGTCAGTATTGAAGGAAGTTTCTTTGTTATAATTTGAGAAACGGAGAAGCTGAGAAACACATCAAAGCCCTGTGAATGTGCTAATTTCCTGCTAAACTTATCTTAACACAAACAGTTAGCACCTGAAGCGAACGTGCAGTCTCACGTAAAACACAGAAAAGCGTAGCTTCACATGGAAGAATGTGCCGGAGGAAAAAATCAACTACAAATGTTTTTATAATGTCATTTTGCAGCGATAACTCCACAATGAATACTGCGTCTCTCCCTGAAACCCCTCCCATGCAGGAAAAAAAGCCTTGCTCACATATACTCTCAAAGATGCCACTTTGATTTGGATCAAAAAATTAAATGCGACACCCATCTCTATATCCCTTTATTGACTTTGATTGTACACCCTGCACGCTCCAACACATACAGACACACATACACTCTCTTAGATGACACCCCATAATCGAATCAGCATCTGGCATCAGGGTGGCTCACAGTTCAGGGTGTCCTCATTTGTAAACACCACCTGCCAGTTCTCACTCCTCTTCACTCATTGGGTGACATTAGCGCGAGCGTGAAATGTAATTTTACGTACAGCAAACCTCTGCGCCGAGCACATCTGAATCTGCCCACCTGGAAAGCAGCCATGAATAATCAACGGTCACATAAGTCGGAGGGAGTTGTCATGCACAGCCAGTCAGCAGCAAGTGCTCTCCTTCAGGATGAACCGATGAACTCATCCTATAGCACAAGGGAAGGGAGTGATGCTGCTACGTGAAGTCCATATTATTTCCTGTTCCTGTAATTTAGAGGAATTCATGTCAAGCTCCAGAATCCAAGTAGACCATTATACCGCATCTATACCATAGTCTTGGTGAATACTCCTTTCTGATTGGCTGAAGGGTGTGCATTCAAACCATATCCATGCAGCAGCCATAAAGTTAAGCCAACATATGTAACCATAATAACAAAGTGTTACGCTAACTATATTAGCCTCTGCAACACTAAAACACAGATTGCTTCAAAACTATTACGATTATTTTACAGCAATTAATATTCTCATTATGTTAACAACAATACTGAGCTAGCTGAGCCATTTTTATGTAGCTATGTGCCAAATTTAATACATTGTGGCAAATCCACGATGTCTACAACGCCATGGCTCAAGCTGAATAACGTTAGCTGAATCAGCAGGTAGCATCTCCATTCCAAGGCTGACTAACCTGTACAAAAACACTGCAGGCATGTTTCTTTTTTATTTTCAGAGCATACTGCATTCAAATGTATTATCTCTCCCATTATTATTAATTTTTTTATTGCTGGCAAGTGGCTATTATATAAGGGGAAAATTCACTCTGAGGTGTGCATTAAAGGGTTTTTAATTCACGTGTGTAATGTTCATAATCAAGAGTTGTTGAACTGGCACACTATTCATTGTAAAGTAACAATGAAAGTATGGGAAGAATAAGGGTATTTCTTTCTCCCCTTAAGCAGTTGTAACCATAGACAGGGGCTGAGGACAGTGTTGTGAATTAATACAGAGGAACTTGTTGTGCTATGTGTCTGACATTGATGTCTCCCTTAAAACTAGGAGAGCACAGCACTCCCATGTTTCCCCCTACCGACCACTTTAGTCATTCAGCCACACAGCTGTGACAGGCCCCCCTGTTAATCACACACACATCGACTCCGAGCCTTAAAGTGTCACACAATTCAACAAGATCAATCATAAGACAATTTGTGCTTGTTGGTCAAGTTTGGTTAATATGAAGCCGCCTCATGCCTTCTGCATGATCACACATAATGCAATCAGATTTCCATTGACAGACTACCTAAGCGATGATTAGATTTCTCTGTGGGGAGAGAAAAAAAAAAGACATATTCACTGCTCTGTACTCAATGCTCAGTACACCTGCTGCACAACCCAGTCACTTAGTATGCCAGGTGCACTGTAACATGGGAGACCAGACACATCACCTTTTAAGTTGCCAGGGCCTTGCCGTTTGATGAATGTCAACAAAGCAGTTAGAAGGCAGGAAATGAGAAAGAGAGAGAGCCAGAGAGAACGAGAGAGGAGAGGGGGAAAGAACACACAATTATAAAAGCTTCATTTCTTCAGAGAACCATAAAGTCTCGTCCCAGAAGGGCAGCTGAGCACAAATCAATTTCTTTCAGTCGATTACAAGCACTGAGGTTCTAACCTTCATTTGTGAGTCTAATACTCCAACAGTTATGTAGAACACATACCAATTAAGCAATTCTGCTGGAATAAGAGGGCCGTGAACTGACGCGATTATGGAGGCCGGGCCCCCGGGGAGGTCGGGTTATCGGCTCAGGAGCAGGGAGAACGAGGGGAGCAGGGCGGATGAGAATGGGGGAGAAAGATGGTGAGGAGAGGAGGGAGACTGGGAGGCGGAGGAAAAAGTCATTTATTAAGTCTAATACTCTGTGAAATGTTCCCGTGGTAATAAGGCAGGGAGATTGCGTTAATATCGGGGAGCCATGAAGAAAAGGTCACTCGATATCTGCACCGCCCACCGGGGTCGCGTTGATGGGAGCTGCTCAAACACATCTGATAATGCTCTCAGCGCCGTTGCTTGGCGCCAGAGGTCGAGAGGATGAGAGCCCGGGAAAAGATGCCATTTGTGGAAATTGCGCCAATGTACCGCTGTGCTCTGACACAATTTGATAGCCTCGCTGCTGGCTTTTTATGTGTAGACTACTATACTGCACAAGTGCCTGGAATAAACAGACACGCTCGCACCCAATCAGCGGTTTCCTGGCATAAATACATACATCGGTGACAAATGACGTTTCGCTCTAAGTTTTAATTTGCAATCATACGTCTCCACAATGACCTGAATTCGGGAAGAAAGGCAGACACAATCCTCTCTGTTTTTGAATATGCTCGCACGCTGGCTCAGGGAATGAGATGCGTTACAAGCTTACTCCTACCCGTCCTTTCATTGTCACAAACTAAATCTGATGCCATTTTCCTCTTGATTTAAAGAGTGTGGATGCATCTCTCCAGATACGTGAAGATCAACACATTGTCATTCACTGCTCAGGCGCACCTTAACCACAGCCCTCGCTGCCAGAAGATTTATGGTAATTCCTGATAGCATGTGATAGGATGCAGCCCATAAACCCATGTGAGGTATGTGTTTCTATGGTAACCCTTCCCTCTATTCGCTAGCCCTATGTGCCTTGGTGTTTTTCTTTCTTTTTTTTCCTTTTTTTTTTCCCTGTATTGTAGGCGCTGTCTATTTGGATGCCAGTGGTAGGAATGAGATGCAGATTTGCGGCAAAGCGGAGACACAGATGTTTCCTCGTTGCCTTTTAATCTCCTATTCCCTCAGCGCCAGGCGAGAAACACTCCCCCTTTAGAATGGTAATTGGACGAGATGAATAACAAATAAACAAAACAAAAACAGCCCCCGTGTTTATAAGGAGCAGTTTAACACTTTGGAATGATCGCACTTTATGCTATTAATGCCACAGAGACAAAAGCGGGCCCTGCCTCTTTTGGGAACAATAAGGGATTGAGGTTTCACTTATCTAATCAGCAGGAGACCGAGCCGGGGCCTGGCAGAGGAGGACACTGCTCTGCTCATTAAGGCAGTGCATTACCATAAGACCCACTCACAGTGCATCACTAGCTCTGCCTTTGCCCCAATTTTCTACCCTATTCCCCAAAGTGTGCACTTATGCATCACGTACACCAACCCTCAGAAAACACCGACTCGGAGTGTGAAGCCAGCCCCTCTTTTCTTTTCACACGCCATTTCCTTGTCCGCGAGGAAATGTGCACAAGTGCTCACTTCAGCAGAGTGCTGCGGTTGAACGCAGGGCATGATCATATTTATACCCATCACATCCCACAGCTAATATATGATTTAATCTGCTATTTTAACCCACTGTTTTCATCCATATCTTCTGTCTCTGACTGTCTGGCTTCCATATGTCGACCATATGTAGCTGTAAAACCATACTTAAGTCAAATTGCTGCTCGGTAGATTCGCTGCTTGTAAATTTAAGATAATGATTTCATTAAGTGCTGCCAGGCCCGATGTCATATGGCGAACACTTTTCCTCCGTCCTCGATCTAGCCAAACAACAACCTCCATATCAGGAGGGGTTCTGTGTGTTTGTTGACAGCGCCGAGATAAATGTGGATATTTTGACACCGTATGATATCGGAAAACTGGAGTTAGAAAAGCTATTTGCATGAAAAGCCTGTCCCTCGTTCTCCCCAGAGAGCTTTATTACAGGAGGATATTTCAAACGCTATCAAATGTGCCAAACATTTACTTTGATAACTCCATCAGATGGCTCCCTGGGTTTAATGGTAGCAATCCGAGAATGCTGAGGCGCACGCCTAAAGCGCAGAGAATAATGGCGGGGAGGAATGCGAGGAAGGGATGAATAAAATCTCTTTAAAAAGTTCATAAATAATGCACCTTGTGCGCGAGAGAGTTGTTGCCTATTTAACTATGCATGCCTGACACAGAGTTCTTCCTGGTTCCTGTGCTGGCGGAGACACAAACACAGCATGTATTGTGGGTCAACATGACAGCACAGGAGGAGGACAACCTGGGGCTCCATCAATCCTCTCAGCCTTGGCCTCCCACCCACACTGAGCAACCCCTCCCCGTGGCAAATCTCCAGCCACAGGATGACTGCACCACCTACTGTATTTTCTCGCTGTGCTGGAAAACATAACAAGAAAAGGGGAAATCTAGCGAATGACCGAGCAAGTGCCAAAATGAGGGAGAAGATGGAGAAAATGGGAGAAAAACAAAGTGCAGGACTAATTATCCAATTAATGTGCAATTAAACCCATGCGGCCTAATGGTCTGTGTTGGATTTGGTAATAGCTCTACTAGATTGAGGAGCCTATTAAACTCAGTGTGGGCTGCTGTGAGGAGCAGACAGGCTCAGACAACGTCTCCGTGAAGGGGCCCAAAAGTGGAAATGTTACAATTAGGTATCTGGATGATAACTCACCCAAGAAAATCTTTAATGTATATTGTATATTAGACTGAGGCAAGCTGACTACAAATAAAAAAAAATAAAAAAAAAAAAGAAGAAAAAAAATCTAAGCCCCTGACACAAAATTCAACAAAGCATTTCATTAAGAATTTCATTATCTGCCATAGCACAGTTTGCTAATAAATGCTAATTATATTCAAGCTAATATTTAATCACACACAATTTCTACAGTCAACTCCGTTTGAGGAAATACTAATTCTAATGAACACATTCACTGTGCAGTTTATGAACTTCAGCATACTGGCAAAATGAGGGAGGAAACGTGGCTGATGTTTAAAAATGCTTTTTCAACTATGAGCGATATTAGCTTTGACTAATTTCCTACCCTAATGAGATCCTCTTGGAGGGATATTTTGGTGCAATTAATAATGCACATAGAGTAATTAGGAGCATAAATATTTATTATGTTGTTCCTGTCTAGTATAGGGTGTGGTGAGTGCACACACAAACCTATTGACTATGCTACTGTGGGAGCACTGGCTTGTATGCTTGCCATCATTATATTGTAATGCATGTATTAAATCAAAGTCAACTACATTCTGGGATTTCCCACAGGAACACTGTTGGGTACTCAGATGTAGGACTTGGATGTAGACTAAATATATAGAGATTTTTCTGTAAAACTTCCCCATCGTTTCAGCCTAAATCAAAAAGTGGGATGAATTAGAGACGAGGCATTAACAGATACAAACACAGGTGAAAAAAGAGACAGAGAGAGAGCACAAGGCACAACTATGTGAGAAAGGTGAAATCACTTAGCCCTTGAACAGCCTACACAAAGGTAAACATTGCTAGAACACATACTCCAACATTAAAATGTAAACACACTAGGACATAATGTGTAGCCAAACCCAGATAAGACACTCATATAAGCAAAATATTACTCAACAACAGGCATTCACAATCTGCAGAATGGAGCTGGGACAACTGTGCAAATACACTTAGACGCAGTTGGGGATCTCTAAGGGGTTTTGTGCAATCATCCGCTTCCAAGCTCACTTTTGATTGGCTAATCTAAAAAGGCCAGGGTGTGACACCTTGCGACCCATTAGGAAGAGTTCCCTCCTCAGCAGTGTCAACAGGGCAGAGTGAAGGTGGAGCTGGGGAGGCAATCAGGGTTGTGATGGGATAACCCAGGTTCAGAGCTGGAGTAATGGAGTGTCTGTGTCTGGGTGAGCAATGGATTGCTAGACGGTGGTGTCCCGAGAGCCCCGGGCCCTGTGACAGCAGCCATCTGGAGCTGATCTCTATCTTGTTCACCTCAAACCCAGACATAAAATGGCAGTCATTTCTCTCTCCCTCCCTCTCTCTCTCGCTCTCTCTCGCTCTCTATTTCACCCCCTCTCCCCCTCTTTCCCGGTCCCAGGTATGTAAACAATCAGACACACTTTGTCTGGCCATGTTTCATTGATTTCTTGTCTCGCTGCCTCTAATCAGCCCTTCACTGGTTTAATTATCTGTAACTTGTGGTATTTTCCCTGCTTGGATTACGCTTAACGATCACGTCAACCTCCTGCAAGGCCTTTTCATTTTAAAGTTTCCCTTAGCCAAACATCAAACATAAAAAACTGGACCCCAAAAAAAAAAGTGCTCGAACTCCGGAGCTTGTACCCGACGACTGGAAGTGAGTTAACGGTGCGCTGCCAAAGGAGGAACCTGTAGAGAAGAAGGAGGTGGAAGACTTCTGAGCCCGTTTTGACTGACAGATTTCTCGTAATAATGTTCCATGAGGTTAAAAGGGAGCTCCTTGACATAACTGCGCTCTGCCAGAGTGGGGCTAAACCAATAAAGGTGACTGGGTCACAAAATGCCCTGCAAAAGCCGGCAGCTTGTGTTAGTTACCAGACTGTTTTAAATACCTCTCTGAATGTGAATCCAATTACCGGCAGCCTTTGTTTATTCAGACAAAAGCAGCTATGTTCAAGGTCTGTGTCTCTCTGATTTTAATCAATTCTCTTGGGAAGTGTGAGTGGGAGAAACAGATCAGGACTTGCCATACGTCAATGAGAGATGTGTGTGTGTGTGCGCGCGTGTGGATGTGTGCCTTGTATGCTTGTGCACCGGCTTGTTTGTGAGGATGTCAGAATGACTGAGTGATAGGAATTGTCAAAGAAAGAGAAAGCATAAAAGCTTTTTTATAACAGCGTTCATCTCAAAAAAAACAACAAAAAAATCCTCTTCTCCACCACATTCCTTGACTTCTTAATTTCTCAAAAGCGTAAAGTTTCTTTTGGTTCTGACTGCAACTTGGAGTTCTACTCATGAGTCAGACACAGTGAAAAAGTTTCCAACAGGCAACATTTATACAAGATAATTATGACAGATAATATTGTGTATTCCAACGTCTGTTTCCAAGACCTGGAGGGGTTAGCGTGTTCCTCGACTACTTGGCAGATGTTCTCATATGCATTAGTTTAACAGGGGACAAACCACCTGTTCCATATGGGAACATGGCAGACAGCCGGGCTGTTGACGACAGCCATCTTCACATCAACATTCGCAGGAGAAGAAATGAGGGGAAGAAGGCACTGCAATAAAATGAACAAAGTCAGAAGGTCGGACTCATTTCTTTCCATTCCCTTTCAGAAAAAGAATCTGCAAGAAATGAGAACCCCCCCACCCTCCTCCTCCTCCCCTTCCTCTGCAGTGCACACTCATTTTTTTTGTTGTTGTTGTTGCAAGGGGCCGTGTCACCCCTAATGAATTCCAAAATGTTAAGATTTGCATTTCAATTTGGAAACCTCCCTCTCAGAAGCGATAAAGGCCCCCGCCCCAACCCCGGCTCTAAATCACATTAAGCATGCAGCTATCTTTTGTAAGGCCCTGCAACAATGTCATTGCGGTTCTCCCACTCCATCATTATGCCTGGTGCTTTTTGCCGGCCTGTTTACAAGCTAAATAAATAGCTACACAAAACATCTGGAACCACAAAAGAGACCTTAAGTGGGGCTCTTAAAAAGAACCGCCAGAGCGCAGACCCGGGCCAGCCTTAACCCTTCGGGGGCCTGCTTGAATTACCGCGGCTGCACAGACAAAAAGAAACTTTGAATGTTTCTTTGATTTTTGTTCACAATCGAGGAAGCGAGGGCATGCCAGAGAAACTCAGCCTTGAAGAGAGATGCTTTTTTTTTATTGTCCCTTTTTTGTGTATGTGCTACTTTTTACTCAACAGTATGACTTATTCTGGCTTTGCACCCAGCTTATAGAATTAAGCCTTGACAGACAGCTGTGTTTTTATTTCATTAGCTTTCCTGATAAATATAACGTTTTATTTATTGCACTCCAAAAAAAAGTCCATGGAGAGCGCATGTAAGCCCAACAGTTTGTGATGCATAATTGCAAAAACCTCTGGTATATATGTCTATTACAGGGGAAATGCATACAAATTGCTGGCCTGTTATTTACCTCTGCTTGACGCCCCCACTCTTCACACCCACTTACAGTATGTATATCTAGGTTGCCAGCTAGGGAGGTTGGATTCTTATTTCCAGGAGTCTAAAGCAATGTCAATAAAAACTGTGTTGAAGTATTAAATCCATATCGCTTTGGTGGGCGGTGCGGGTCACCGATCTGCTGACTTTTCCAAGTGCCACGGGTTCTGCCTATGTACAGCGTGAGCATTGAAATCTAATCTGGATGGCGTGTGTGAACTTAATGGTGCGTGGCCCATTCGGCCTCCTCATCCCGGAGGTCAGGCTCGCTTTATGGGGTCACCGTCCCCAAATTTACGACCCAAATTCCCCGTGACAGCGGCCGTTACTTTGCGTTTTCCGACGGGGGGGAAGCTCGGAGAATTGTGTTCTCACGGCTTGGTCGGATTGTGACCTGGAAATCTCTCTTAGGGAATAGAGCCAAGCAGGAGGTTGGGAGGAATATGGGTTGTGTAAACACTCCGTCAGCTCCAAGGGCACACAGCACAATAACTTATGGAATGTCTCACATCTCCGTCTACACAGGAGGATAAGTCATGTTGAGAGGAGGCGCTGGTGTAATTTGCTATGGGTTATATTTGTTATATGTGCTGCGAGTGTAAGCTGTGTGTCACATGGAGGACTCAGCCCTGCAGTCAGGCAATAAACCAGCAGAAAGCGCGGAACACATGTCATGGAGTGGACTGATCAGCGGAGGGCCCGGTCACGATTCGCTGCTTTTTCTGAAGGCATCATTTGGCGCTCTCAATTAGGACAACAAAGACAATCTGCAGAAAATAATTCCAGAGCAGTGCTGCAAAATGTTTGTCCCATTTTTCGCTGTACAGCATTAACTGAGTGGGAAGCAGAAAACAAGAAGCACAGAAAGTTAAACCCTTCTACAGAGGCTTGCTTCTAATTTAGCTGTTTGCGTAGGAGTGCAAGACGTTTTCGGCCATGACCCTCTATGCCTCACTTTTACAGCTCTGAGATGTAGCAATCTGAAGCGAACACAACTTCCAATCACTGCAACTCAGCTTTTGTGCTGGAGGCCCCCAGGAAAATGGATTCTAAGCAGAAAAAGAATAATGCAAAAATGCTTTTAGAAGCCCTTGCTAGGAAATTGGTCAAAGCTCGGAAATGCATATGCACAAGGACAACGAGATCTTTCTGGATTCAATTCATAACTCCGTCTTCAATAAGACAAGGCCTTATCTCTCCCTACTTCCTACTGATTAGACATAATCTTCAGAGCAAAGCAGACATGCAAAAATGAAACATACTTGGGAGGGAGAAAAACCTAATAAAGCTCAGGCCAAAGCGGAGATAGGAAATCTCCCCGGCATGCGCCTGAGACATCATCTTTCATGTCCAAAACAAAAGGTCAAACTCTCAGGCAACCCACGTTTAGGCCCAACAGCTAATCGCCTCACTTCCCCACCCCATCTCGGAGAATTACAGCGGCTGTTAAGTGTGCATAATGAATGCCATAAAGCTGGCCTATAAAGCTGGCTTTTGGACAGCCTCTGGCAGTGAGTGGGAGCGGGTCTGAGCGCAGATCCGA
>OMLF01026315.1:0-11859 GCA_900302615.1 Holocentrus rufus | reverse complement strand
AGAGTTGGAGCCAGGCTAATGACTCCTGTAAACTTCAAGTCTTTATGCTAAGCTAACACGAAATGCTAGCAATAGGAACCGAACCAGTGGACATACAGAGGTGAAAGTGGTATTGAACATCTTGTCTCACACTGGGTATTTTGCCCAAAATGTTGCAGTATTCCTTTAAATATATGTATTAATCAGCTACTATCCTGCATTAGAACTGTAGAATCAAAACATAGAATCAAATTATAATATTTTAACACACAACTCTAGTGTCTCTCAGTCATCAAGTACCTAGATTGTTCTGTGTGATTTCTATGGGTCAAAAAAGACTTTGCTCCTCAGTTGCTTGAGCTAAGAATGAGGAATTCTCACCGCACAAAGAAATTCATGCAAGTATGGTGCAAAAAAGGACAGTAAAAATGCACAGTAAAATAGCTAATTCAGTATAAAACAAATAGAAACTGCGTGCTTCAGCTGTAAGACTAATACACCAAGGCTGGCACGATCACACCCTAAAGTCCATTCATGCTTGGAGTGTTCTCTGATCTGGGTTTCTGGGATGAAAACTCTCCCTTGCTTACCTGACTTGCTGGTGAGGATGCCAGCATCTCACATCGACGACAGCAGCCATTCTGCATGGCCAAGTCTTTATGGTACCTTTCAAAGGATCATATATGCACAATAATAATTTAGGGGAGTTGATGTTGTTTAGTGTTGGTGAATGGGATGCAGTGTTGATTTGCCTGGTCTTGCCTACAACTATTAAGTGGATAAGTAATGACTATAATTTCTGTAATTTACATATGCATGACATCACCCCTGAACATTATATTTAATGCTTGTTTTCATGGTAACGCATCCTTTGGCAATGCTTTTACAATGACCTTAAAATTAATTTCCAAGATGCTCTATACAGAAAGAAAGAAAGAAAGAAAGAAAATTACCTGAATTGTATCATTCACCAATATACACACACTAATGCAGGGGATCCAGTCTGTAAAGTTATTCTGTCAACAAAATACTTTATTTGCCTACTGTAAAATGTACCAGAATTAGTTTTAATTTGTGGTTGTCTTTGTTCAAAACAGATATCTTTTTTTGGAATTAAAGTATATATATTGTGTATATATAGACAGATACTTAAAGTGAAGGTTTTTGTTTTTCAAAGAATTTCATGATGTATTTGTCATATAAAGGAATTCCCACACAGTGAATATTGCTGCCAGTGAGCTTTAGCCATACAACATTAGGTATTTATTTGAAAAACCTTTTCCAGAGCAAAAGGATTCGTCAGTGCCACTTCATTCATGACTATTGTTGAATACACTAAACATTGCAGGGATCTTATCTAAGCACTTGTACACCTGGTAGCTTTGCAACATGTATTATACTGGCAATATGCACAATAAGTATGGGATAATGTAAAGTGAACTGATGATTTTGACACAAAATCTGACTGGGCAATTCAAGACCCCAACATGAAGCTGAGCCCTGATCACCCTGAAAAGTTTAATTTAGTGAAAAAAATCTCCATTGACTTTTGTAACTTGAAGAACCCTGTATGAAACTTAATGTACATTTGACCTTTGAATGGGTGGTGGGAGAGTTGCGATTAGTACTAGAAATCAGGGATTGGCAACTATGTGCCATGGAGGGCCAAGAGTCTGCAGGTTTTCATTCCACCGAAAACTTACAGCAGGAGGAACTGATCGGTGAACTCACCTGGTGCAGCTTTAGGTTGGAATGAAAACCTGTAGAGTCTTGGCCCTGGCACATGGTTGCCCATCCCTGTCCTCAATCATTCCTTCTCCTAATCTGGAGAAAGGGGTCTAGCTGCAGCCTTGAGGCCTCAGTGAGAGGCACCCACACTGAGAGGACCTTTGTTTTTCTGTGATTAACACAGTTAAAATTTATGACTATGCCCATTCCAAACCCCAACCCTAACCTTAACTTCCTTTGCTGACAAATATAGCCAAATAGTGTTTATGGAAAAAAAGGTGCTTTTGCTGCGGCTCTAAGGCTGCAGCCAACCACTATTGGATCTGAACACTCAGTTGCTCGGTAAATGATGTTGTCCATATTATGCAATATGATTGCAATATGATGCAACATGGTGCTGTCGCCCATGGCCAGGAATCATATTGCAACTCGTTCCAACCAGTCATTGTTGTGTCATCACAGACAGAAAAATAAAAATCTTTAAATGAATAATATGGACAACATCATTTATAATAATTGATAGTGACAGCAGCCATTGTGCATGAAAAAATAAGTATTTCACAAGTAAAATTTACTGGGAGCATGATTCAATATGTGGGTATTCTTCCCTTTTTCAAAATTGACCTCTATTTTATCCTACAGTTCCGAAAAGATCACTTGGATGTTCATAGGTTAGTTTTATCTTGTATTTAACACTATTTCTGTGACGGAGTGGGATTTCATTCCCCAACATGAATGTATGTTTTAATATGTATATTTTGATATAGCACCCTTATTACACAGTGCATTAAAACTCTTTTACAGACTTGAAAATGTATGCAATATTGAAGTTCTGCCACTGAAACGGTCTGATTTCCTAATTGTCTTTATCATTCTTGACAAGTAGGAGCATCCAGAGTGACTTAAAATGAGTGTAACAGTAGAATGTGAGAGATCTTGTTTTTGTGATTTTGGAGACATCTTTCATGCTACACAGTAAAACACATCACTTTCCTGTGTGTCAAAGGATTTTTCCTGGGAATGAGCTAAAAGCTTTCATTCACTGAGCGCTGCTCTGTTTCGTCAGTCAGCATTGGAGTAGCAAAAGTGCCATTTATCTATATAACGATTCCACAGATGATCACTTTAAATGCCTAGATCGACATTACTAACAAACAAGCACAGTAAAGGGGTCAATGCAGAGTCCTAAAAATATATCAAAGAAAATATCCCTGTGATCTTTGTATGATCATGTATGACCGAGACATGTTAGGAAAGGAAATGGGATCTGAGAAGACATTAAAGCTTTTGAAACTGTCACAAATGTTTTGTCTTTGCGAATGAGTTGAGATCATTACATACTACTCCAGTGGTGAAATACTCAATTTCTAGCTCAATACCTCCACGAACTGTAAATCTCAATCACAGGCAAACTATTCATTTACAAAAACCTTATACTGACAGGTATATGTGTGTTTGTTGCACAGTTGCTTGAAGGCCGCATGACTTCCTTCACAACCAAGTGTTAAATACTGTTAGTTGTTAGTAGTGTATCATATTATCTAGTTAGTATCAAATTGCAATACTACTTCTACTACTACTGTGCCACTACTACTACCACTGTTGCAGCTACTGTTATAAAAGCATTACTGTTACTATATCTACTGCTTGTACTACTGCTCCAACTATTGCAATTTCTGTCATTAAAATGATTAGCACTGCTGCAACTGCTACTACCGCTAGGACTACTCCTTTTAAACAGTGTTACCCAAAGGTTTAACAAATGTGCTGTAAAATAAAAGTAACAAGCATGTAACACAAAAAAATAAAAATACACCAACGTTTTGGGCAAAATACTCTTTTTCCAACTTACCCAGACTGAGACAACGTGTTCGATACCATTACAGATCATTTAAGCTGTTTGGAATCTGGCTCTGTATTAATGCGGTTTTGGGGGGAATATCCTATCACTCTCAGCTCTGATTGCATAAGCTCAGTAGGCCGCAGAGAGTGAGATAGTCAGAGCCTAGACGCCAAACTAGTTATTTGTGCTATACGTGCTTATATCTGTCCATGCTTTCCATAATTTTATCCGTGAGTTGGCTGACTGAAATACACGTCTTGGTATTTTTTTTTTAAAAAACAAGAGTCATCATAGAAGTTAGATGGTAGGAACTATAACTGCTGAACACAGACTTCCTACCATCTGACATTCTAAAAACCCTAATTTTTTGAAAAAAAATTCCAAGATGTATATTTCAAATACATGATACATTGTGCAAATAAGACAACTTCAGAGTTGCTGTAAGTTTCACTTTTTTCACTTTGATCGAGCTAGGCTAACTTCTGTAGACGTCTTTATGCTTCCTTCCTTTATGCTAAGCTAACACAAAATGCTACCCACAGGAACTGAACTAGGTATGAAAATGGCATCTAACATCTTGTCTTAGCCTAGATAAGTCGGAAAAAAGGGTATCTGTATAAAAGGGTATATGTATTTGGCGTAGTCGTGTTAATTTATGACATACTTCCTACCCTTCACAAAAGAGACAAAGTCCCAGGACTTCGCAGGTCCCACCCAAACTCTCACAACATGGCATGCCTCAGTTAGTTTTTGCAGTCAAAGGGTACTTCATTCATTCATTTGCTCTACCTGGTTAATCCCTCTGGGTCATGGGGGCTGGAGCATATCCCAGCATGCTCTGGGCAAAGGGCAAGGAGACACCCTGAACACATTTCCAGTCCATTGCAAGGTCATTACATCCAGTGTACCTGAAATTTTGACACAAAATCACGTAAGTACACTAAGTAAGTAGTCAAACCAGAGAGCTAGGACTTTGTAAAATACTCCACCCAGCTAATGAAAATAACCACCACAGATGAAAGAAAGTTGAAAGTCATCTTTTATTGCACAATAAAAGATCACACATACCATGTTCTGAATCATGAGATTGGTCCACATGGGAATACAGAGAGCTATAGTTACAAATAAGAAAACAAAAATAATAGGAAAAAAAAGAAAAAAAAAAAGATAAAAACCCCACCACAAACTGTTATTAATGACCATGTTGGGTTTCTGACTTAGGATAAGCCAGTTATTGTCATTGTTCCACTTTTGAGAAGTAGGACATCTTTGTGAATTATGATCCCATGTTACATACAGTGCACTTGGTTCAATGTTACTAGTAAAAAGGGCTTTGTACAGTAAATCCAACATCATTCAACTGGCCATAACTGATTATACTGAAGTGAGTGGTTTCACAGACATGATTTAAAGAGATACCTTGACATTGTTAATTTTTTAGACCTTGCCCTCCTCAGTGCTTGTGGCATTGGGGGGATGAAGTTTCTTCTTTTGTCTTTATTTGAACTGTTCATTTATCCCACATGCCATCAACTGTCACAATTACCATCAATAAATTCAACTCTTTCTATTTTTTCATTTTTTTGTCATTAGTGTTATCTATTTTAGTTCTAAATTGTGACTGATTTTGCATTGTATGATCTTGCTGCATTTCCCAATAGATACAACCAAATCTTGCACTTGAACTAAAAAAAAGACAAAAAACAACAAAAAACATGTCATTAGCACTGTTAGCATCTCCCTTGAAACCAAGGGGTACAATAAGCTGCTAGCTAGCTCCTTAAGCTGTGCCAATGCAGAAACCTTACCCTTACATCACATACAAGTGCTAGGTGAAGAAAAACAAGATTGAAATAGAAATGTTATGGTATCTTAAGTCCCTGGAGGACAATTCTTGTTTTTCTTCATGTCACCCTTGTGATACCCTTTCATTTTGCATTAGCAGAAAATTTGTGTGCGCTTGTGCGGCTATTAAGAGAAAGCTAAAACATGCACTCAAGTTTCAACTGGTTCTTACACTACGCTCAGGCCAAAGGACAACCTGACTATTACATGGAGGGAAAAAATACCAAGCAGCTGTAATTCTTAACTATTCCACTAAAGAACACCTCAATGTCTATGAAACCAGTTTATAAGGTTATGAGTGGATATTCAGAACCATGTACGTATGTAGACTACTGAAATGACGACATTCTGCTCATTCACTTTTTGGAAACAATTTGGTTGCAAGGCAACATAGACTTTGATATTGAAATTTTATTGTAGAGCAGAAGAAGATTTCAAGCATTTCAGTGACACTTGTGGTGATCGTGTAAGACTCTGGGTCTAGTATGCAAAAGCAGGAGCAACAACTTGTTGAGGCAAAATCTACTGGAGTGAGTATGAATCATGTCCATGTTGGAGGTTCTGTCCAAATATGTTGTATCTCATGCCTTCCTTTCTTCCTTCCCTCTGCTAAAGGACAGGTTTCAGATTTTAAGAGACCCGTCTTATCACCACCCACAACACTGACAAATGTTTGCCAACATAGGGGTTTGAACCTTGGCATCAAGAGCTGCTGCCCATTGTGTAAGCAAGGACAACAATTATAATGGTGCTCACAACTAGTTTTCTCAGAATTATGTTAAAGCTGTTAGATTTTGATCCATAAGGTATAGTGAAGAGACAAATAGTAATAGAATTGTAATAGAAATTGTTTGCGTACCCACTAACTTAATGGGAAATATTTTCATAATTTTTGCAATTATATATGGTGAACTGTTGTCTAAAAACACAACTGTAACAATTAAATAAGAGAAATGAGGAAATATTTTATTTTCCAGGGCTCCTCTTGCAGCAAAAATCAAACAAGCTGTTTTGGAGACATGCATTTATTAGCAATGGCTGCGACAGCAGGACAGGCTAATGCAAATTTATGGGTGTTTTCACATATAGTTCTTTTTAATTAAACGAAACTCAGTCCTCTTGAAGTGAACCAAAAAGTGGACTGACTGAAACAGAAGTCTGATGGCATAAGTCCACTTGATGTTCCCAATACAGGTCTTTGAGAACTCAGACCCTTGGTGATTTGAAATGTGAGTTTGAAATTATAATAGAACTAGAGAAACTGGTAACATCTTCAATCAAACCACATCTGAACACAAAAAGCATCTAAATAAAAATAGAACAGACTACATACCAAAACATTTGTGCGTATTCTTAATTGTAGCCTATTATGTATTCTGGCTATTTGTATGCTTTAATATGATGAAATAGGCCTAAAACATAAAAATCTATTGTGATCGATTGTGAAATGTACTGGGGCTGCTTTGTGCTCACACTGCACAAATCAACCAGACCTCCAAATGAACTCAACACGTTCACATATGTACAAAAAATGGCTGAGTCAAGGTCTGAGTCCACTTGAGAGACTAAAATAAACCAAATGTGAAAACACCCTAAGACTCTACATGATTGGTTGTTTTTTGTTGAGGCCCAGTTGTGACAAAACAACTGGGGCCAATTCTGATTAGCTTGTTCCTCTGATTTTCTAATTTCCCACAGTGAACATTTTGACGACCACTGTAGTCAGTTTAAGAGAAATTACACATTTTTTGGAACTTCTGAAAGGAAAGCAAAAAACAGGCCTCTGAAAACCCAGAACCTGTCCTCTGATTTGGCAAGTTGCTAATCAAGTATCTGTTTAAGTCAATACGCTATTTTTCTCATAGCATTAGAAAAGTTGATGTTGCAACTGCTACTGCAATGATGAGTGACCCAGAAGATCAAAGAAAAAATGGAAAGGATATCTTTTCTTCAATAGTATTCACACAAGCTCCAAGTTGTGTACTGTCTGTTCCTACTGTTTTATCTAGCATGTCCAAGCATGCAATTTCTAGAGCATACATAGCAGGGCAATCATCCTGTTTTTGTCATCAAGCCATCGTCTCCTAATTTGCACAGAAAAACACAATAACTGTTAGAAAGTGAGCACCTGTTGGCTACATCCTGGGATGGTATACTGTACATTATTACAGCCCAATGCTTGTGATCAAAGTGTTGCAGTTTTGAGATTATCAGTCTTTATCTATGGCACATATAGTGCAGTTTAGATATCAAAGATAAGGTACTCTTAGGAAACTGACTGCAGTATGCAGCTTTCGATTAAAACTGATAACCCGAAGTGGCTGGAAAACAGCTAAAAAGCAGAGTAGTAGTTAAAGAGGGTCATAGACAAAGCAAGTAGTTTAACTCCATGTGAACCAAACTGCTGTTGTGTTTAAGGAGACCATCGAAAGCAAAAAGCCGGCCATTAAAACAGTCATGAAACAACGTTGCTAAGACAAGAACTGTACAATAAATACATTATTTACGATGAGCGATTAACGTTTACATTATTTTATGAGTTGAAATTGAGGTGACCGTTCATAAGAACATTTGACTGGAAGAAATTCAACAGAACAAAAAGAACACAAAAAAAAGAAAAGGTGTAACATGAAAATACAGAAACATTGTTGTGATTGACCTTGACCTGTAGTTACATACTGCACCTATGAGTTCAAGTTTTTTTCTTTCTTTACACATGAGTGAGCCAGTATCAGGGAATAATGTGCGTGAACGGGTTGTCGACTGTTAGGAGTTTGAGTTTTGTTTTTTTCTTTCCCCCCCATACAACTTAGCTGTAGTATGATAACAATTGGTTTCCCCTTCTGATTCACTGTTGCCTTTTTTAACAATCTAAAGAAACCCACAAGCGAGTCAAACAGTTGAGTTGTACACATACTTTGTGTGCATTGTCATCCGAGATGTGCTAGCTACCAAACCTGAAGGCCTCATACAGTAAGAGAATGGTTGGAGATTGAATGGCCAGCCTTATTGAACAGTATGGTGTTACGGGCAATGATGAAATCCAACAACAGGCATGGTTCCATTTCCATACAAGTAATTTCCCGGTGGATGACCTCATTACATCTCATTACATCAGCATAATGTCGTCAACATAGTGTGCGAGTGAAGCACACAAAAAAAGAGAATATACTAAACAAAACTCATTTTAGAGGCACTGATAAGAAAACAGCAGTTTCCATTTGTGCTTTGAAGGCTGACTGATTAACTATTGGGAACAAATGAAGTGATTTTGACAATGGTACCATCTCATTACTGTTAAGTTTTGAAGATAATGCACATCACCAAGGCCGTGTATGCAAACAACCATAGGGTAAGTGAGGACAAACTGAACACAAATATCTTGGAGATATAATTTCCAATATGGAGATGTAACAGAATGTCTATATAAAAGCACTAGCTAAATAAGGCATTTTACTTTGAATAATACATAATGAAACTAAGAAAAAAAGAATGTCATATTTGGTGAAAATTTGGCAAAGCAAAAGAAAAAAAAAATACAATAAATTATATGTAGCCACAAAGTTGTGACAAGGCAACAAGTATGTCTTTTCAACAAGAAAAGGTGACCAGGACAAGACAGAGATATAGAAACACAGCTCATTGTGTGCGCATGCATGCACACGTACATACACACCCACGCTTTCTCTCTCTCAGATACAAATAAGTAAAGAAAAGACGGTACAGGGACAGGTAAACATTCACCAAAAAGACACTGTGCAAAAATAATGTTTTCATATCAGAAAACAAATCAAAAAGTGAAGTCCAATGTCATAAGCAAAAAGAAAAACATTTGACATATAACCCCCGAAAACAGACCCTGTTGTGAAAGACTGAATAAAACCAGCGATTTGCATCCATTTAATGTACAGTACAGTCTGTTCAATACAGGAAACACAGACTAATGTGAACACAAAATACCCCTCGCATATGTCAAGTAATTTTTCAGTGAAGAAACCAGGAAAAAAATAAAAAGGAGGAAGAAATAACATGGTGCACTTGTAAACAAGAAAGAAACAACAGTAATATACAGTGATAGATTTACATATTTAGAAACTCTAGTATGGCCTGCTAGTCTACAGGATATTAAAACATGTCTGAGAAACAGAAATGAAACAGAGCAATGATGAGGCACTCAGCCTGACTGATTCATACCGCTTTGTATCCCTCTTCCCTCCTGTTTTGTTTTTCACTCCTACTGAAAAAAAAGACAAAAAGACTTTTCCCTTTCACTGGACAGATTGTTAAGAATGGACAGATAAATCTTACCAAACACAGAATCCCATTCTAAAAGCAAATACATGGAGAGGACAGTATCATCTGTGACCATTCTGTGGCAGCACTGAACTGATTTCCCACTGGTTAATTAAATTTGGGACTCAAAATGGTGCAGGCAGAAACAAGGGAATTTCCTACACAAAAAGCATCTTTGCTCTTCTTTTTACCAGGCATCCTTCCATCTCAAGTCTGCTGGACAAGGTCCTACAACATCTGCTCAATACCGCCCCCTTGTGGCATGGCTGAACTCTTTTCAGACTAAATACATTTCAGCCAAGCTAATTTTCATGATTAGGCCCAAACACTGGGCAAAGTGGGGGCATCTCTCAAAGTGACTTTGTGTCTGAGAATAATAACTATAATAAAAAAAAAAAACTTTAACATGATCTTAAAAATAATATAACAAATTAATCTCATGATTGTTCTCTGCTTTTCTCAATAAAAGCACATGGAAAAGTGGAGTATTTCTTGTTTGAGTATATATAGCAGCAATGGCATAGCATTGATAATAAAGTGAGAGCAAGAACAAAAATGACAGAAACTAAAATGTCAGTCACTGGCAGACAATGCTATCTTAAAATTAAGATATAACATTCACGCCGAGGATTTATTAACCTCACTTGTATTGTGACCTATTTGACCTTATAGTCAATATTACAACTAGGGATGTTACTGATTAACTGGTTAACCATTAACCACGAATAAGAAATTTAACCAATTAATCCTGTCGGTCAAATGGTTAATTTCACATAAAACGGCCAAGAATTGACAAGATGTTTTTTACTTGGGCCAATATTTAAATCAACACACAAGGACGCCAGTACTTTGAAAACAGTCTCTGATCATAGGAATGCCCCCACCCCTGTGATACCAGCATGTTTTATTTTTGTGGCTAAAGATGAAGTGTGCAGAGCAGAATTTAATTTTATTTATGAGGGTGAGAATGTGCGTTGTAAGATGTGCGACGCTTTGTTCAAATTAGGCAGAAGCACATTTGCAATGCAGTATCAGGTGAAGCATCCACAACGCCACCATTGTGTATGCTTTTGGCAAGAACCTGCGACAAGGCAGTCTGAGATAACAAAAATGTTTGATGATGGAAAAAGAAATGACACCGATTAATGTGGTCGACGGCGAAAGCTTTCAAGGACTCTAAGTTATGCTGAACCACCATACAAACTCCTGTCAGAGTTACATCTTTTCATTGGATTTTTTTAATGGGTCCTAGTAAACTAGTTTGTCCACAGACTCATTTAAGCTTATCGCTTAATGATGAGTGACTAACGGTTAGAAATCTTTGCCAGCATTTACATCCCTATTACATGAGTAATCACTGGGTTTTTGTGGGTAAGCAATAATAAAGGGAACAAAAGATTATTTTTTCTAAACTAACATTCATGTGTAGTCTTTATTTGGGGAGTAAAATTATATCTGGGCAATATGTGGTATTTTCAAAATATACTGATGTATCTTTTCAAAAATGCTTTTAAATTATACGCTGCTGTCTGATTTCTTGGTAGAGTGGCTATTGCATATTAGAATTATGTAGACAGTTGTTCCCCCAGTATTGACTTGAAATTAATATTTGTTTTGTTTTGGTTTGTAGTGTCACATGTTCTGAATACTGGTTCAGAAACCCTTCCATATTACCAAGACAAACTTCTCAGTGAATCTAGTTTAAAGATTGCACCGAGAGAGTGTAAAAATATCAATTGAGCGGGGTGTTCAGAAATCAAACGACATGGTACTCAACATGGTGAACAGCCTCATTTCTGACCGTCTTTGTATGAATGATACACAAGTGTCTCCTCTGCTTCAGCTTCTAAACCACAGCTTTAGAGGCTGTGGCTTTGGAGGACCAGAGTGTATCACTTCTATCCAGCTGTGCCACAACTCTCCAGTCATCCCCTTCTTCATGTTAATATGCTACCATCAAAGCTTTCTAAAACTTTTCAGATAGACAGCTTTGCAGCAAGCCATCTTGGATCACTTTGCGCTTTCATCAGTATAGCTGTATCAATATTACTGCCAAAGCCGTTTCTTGGATAGCACATCTTGCTTGCAGTGTGTGTGTGTGTGTGTGTGTCCCGTTGAGGGGTGACCCTCCTGACTCAGTCTCAATGCAGAATGAAGGGGAAGAATACATA